>VYZW01045706.1:35010-179614 GCA_013401315.1 Balaeniceps rex
CCAGTAACTGTCAGGGTCTCCTAAGGTGCTCTGAGTGAGTGTGTGTGTCTGCCTGTCTGTTACACATGTGTTTAATTCACATATTTTCTACTGGAAGGGATGTGAAAGTGTGAGTTTAGAATTTGAAACAGAACAGTTTGGGGTTATAAAAATTTAGCTTGGCTCACAAAGGCTGTGTGTAAGCAGAGACTTAATTGACTTCTGCTGACTCCGATGGGTCTCTGCCAGTCATTCAGGCTAGATCGACGGGCTGTCACGTAATCTCTGCATCGGGGGAGCTGGACTAACAGTTCCGCAAACTGGGCATTTATTTTAGGCATCCCAAGGGGATCCTGGAGGACCAGCCCCAAGATCTGTAGCCTCTCTTGAGACATTCTTTGTGAGAAAGACATTCACCTGCTCTGCCTTCGTGACTTTGTTGCCACTGTTTCATTTGCAGCCCTTGCCTTGCCTCGCCCCTTTTTCCTTTTGCTGTTGTGTCTTGCAATCTCCTTTCTCAGACGGCTAAATAAACACTCTGCAACAGTGGTAGAAGTTCCTGAAGAGCAAGCCTACCAAGCGCTATAGAAGGAGAGGTTTGCAGTGCTGCTGGAGGTGGAAAGCACTTTGACTTAAGCAACGAAAAGGAATTCAGCAGAGAAGCCTGATGAGTAATCGCTGTTGAATTCGTATGGGAAGTTTTATAATACCCCGGAACTGTTTAGCAATATCCAGAGTCCTTTTCTGCGTAAGGTGGTCTTCTTGTCCTCAAGCTCCCGAGACCTTCTGGTCCTGCGTTAGTACTGTCAAACTCCTAAATCCCTCCCTGCAGGAAGAGTATAAGAAGTAGTTTCAAGCCAAGCTCTAGGTCTGCTCTGGGATGTGTATTTGGAGGGGAATCCCTCCAAGTTTACCGAAGCAGTTTTGCCATTCACTGAAACACAGTGTTCATTGAAAAACAGTGTTCCACCAACACACTGAAGGGGAAGTTTTATTCTCTTTCATTTGTTTAAGACCAGGGATTTGGCCTGGTAATTTTGTTTATTGAAATATTGAAGGAAAGTCTGTCTGGCCCCATCTTTGTAGTATCTGAACTTGGTTTCCAAGTTTTTGAGCGTGGGGTGGCAAACTCAGTGTTCTCAGACCCTTTCTAATTTCTCACCCTAAAAGTGGTATGACAGTATTTTTTGCTGTGTCTTCACTGGCATAACAGGGTGTGGTTTTACCCAGTCGTAACTCACACATTGTAGTTATGTGCAATAAAAATAGAGCACTGCGTTGCAGCAGTGTAACTCGCCCAGATCAGACAGGGACACTGAGAGTACAGAGCTCATCATCTCATGGGGGGAAAATGGCAAACAGCCTGGTCTTAGGTTAGGATTTTTCGGAGATCTGTATTATCTATTAAAAATCTCAAAGTACCTTAATATAGTATCACAATCTGTTGAAGGGTAAATTTTTTATCACTGTTATCCCATATTGTGGGGAAAGCCTTAGTTGGTATACAGCACTTGAAAATTGCATATGAAAAATGTAACATGTACGTGTGAAGAAGTGATCAGAGGGAAGTGGAAGGGAGAACTTCTATACTTAATCTTGAAAATGGCAAAAGTTGATGCCATCTTTTCTGGGAGTACAGATGACCAAAAAACGCTCATTTACTTATTGTTGAAGATATTGTGTCATTTTTATTTATTCTAAAATGTTGCTATATAAATTGAGGAATTGTTTTGGTTTTCGGTTTATCTTCCAGTTAAAAAAGGACCTTCTACTTTCTTTTCTTTTAAAATAATTTTATTTCTAAAGATGAAAACCTGAACCTTTTTTTTAGAAAATTTGTTTTTCATTACTGATTTTAATTGTGACAGTAACTTTTTCACAATGTATGAGTTTTTGGTGAGAAATGCGCCTTTTCACTGAAATATTTCAGTGAAAATACATTGCCTAGCTCCTCCTTGGCTCACCTGTGTTTGTGCCAGGTGTAATTTAATGATTGTAAGATTGCTAGATAGCTAAGATAAGTGGGATGTGATTTTTTTTTTAAGGCTACTAGGGGAGTTTGTGACTCAACTTCTGTGAAGTTAATGAGAAAAATGTGGACTTTTAAAAGCACAAACACCAGTTTCCCTGCACTTCATTTTGACACGTGGTGGGAGGGATGTAGCCTTGAAGTAAATTCTACTGGAAAGGTGCTTATGTTACACAAAGATGGCTTCCCAGTCCAAAATTTGACAAGAATAGCCAAAACAACTGTAGGAAAAGAAAGATCTGCTTGGTCAGGAAATGAGGAGACATTCACTTCTCATTTCACTAGTTAATAAAGATATTTTAGGTGCATTCCAGCAGGGAAATCCTCTCTTGCAAACGCGAATCTCAGGCGAGGTTCCTCAGGGTCCCGTGAACCTCTCAGCAAACCTGAGTCCATTTGGACGCGCAAATGCTGGAATGAGCTTGACCTGCAGTTGGCCTGGAATAAGTTACATCTCCAGCTGGAAACCATGCGAAATGTGATGGTTTCATACGGCTAGATATGACCCAAATCCCAGCAGGATTGCTTAGGCTGAAATCAGCAACTGAAGATGTGAATGTTTCCTCCAAACCACTTTCCAGTGCTTCCTGAAGCTCATCCATCACTGTTTAGACATAACAGCTCCTAATGTGGTAAATTAGTGACGTTAATGAAGACCAGAGATTCAGTTTGATATCATTTGATACAATTTCAGTTGGTACAAGTCAGTTTGATTAATTTGATTGAATTTAACCAGAGTTAACCTCCCTTGGAGGTTGCAGTGATAAATCAGAGGAACAGGTGATCCCATACATAGAGTTCCCCAGCTCAGGAAGCTGAGAGTGGGTAAACCTGAGTTGCCCATGGTGGAAGTCAGTACGTGTGCATTTATACTGGGTTGCATCACCAGATCCCTTCTGGTCCTGTGCGTAATATTCATATGAGTATCTGTGCTGTCTGTGAATGGAACAAAAGCCCATCCGCATCTTCAGGTGGAGACAGAGCAAATAGTAAGTGTGACTATGTTTAAAGTGTCACAGATCACTGAGATAAGTGAAGCTGCAGGTGGCAAACACGCAGTGTAAAGGAGGCAAAGCTAAAGCTATGTGGGAGCCAGCATAGGAAACGTGGGCTGAAAGTAACAGTCGTCAGGAAATGAATCTGGAAATTATTGTTGAAACAGCCCAGGGCAAAGCTGCAGAACAGAAATGGCTGCTGACCTCCTAGGGTAAGTTGTAAGAGCTGGAATGAGTAAGCAGAAGAAAATACATAGTTTGGAGATCAGAAACTTGTATTTGCTCTGCCTCATAATGCAAGGAGAAGGGGATATTTGATTAAAATAGAAAGGTGATGAAAGAAATGCTAATGAAAGAGTACTTCTTCATAGGGTGTGTAATTAAAAAGGGGAGCGTATTGCTTCAAGGTGTCTTTGAGATCAGGAACTTAGCAGGAATTAAAAATAAACAAACGCAAATCCCCCAAACCTGAGATATTTCCATGGATAACAAGAATATCCAGTTTTGTCAACAGTTCTGCTTCACTGCATAAATTCACCCCTGACTCGCCAGGGTTAATATTCTTTTCCTCTGAGAAGGATACTCGAACTGCTTACTGCTCGCAGTTTTTCTCTGCAAGTGCTGGCATCACCAGGAGTCAGGCACAAAACAGGGGGCTAGGCTGACTACTGATGTGATGCAGTATCCCTGGGTGATGCTTTTAAGGCATCTGGCTCTCGGTCTGTCCTCGTAAGGAACATTGTTCCGACCGGGGGCTGCTGGACCACAGACAAACATTATTGCTTTTGGAAGCGGTTGTCTGGGATAATGAGGTGATAGACAGTCTCCGCGAGGAACGCTTAAAGGATGTTAATCTCACCTAGTGAGAAAGGACTGCAGAACTGTGGCACATATCACGTAATTAAATAGCTCATTGCTACAGGATATTGTGGAGGCCAAGAGTACAGATGGATTTGAGAGGGGAGTAGACACGTTTGTGGAAGGTGAGTCCGTGAGTAGCTCCTAGTCCTGATGCGACCTCCTGTTCAGGCAGTCTTGAAGTGATGATATCCAGACACCAGGAGGACGTGCCATGGAAAGCGACCATTTTCTATGTGACTTTTTCTTTTATATTCTTTCCCTTTCAGTCAGCGTGGAAGACAGAATAGTTAACTGGACGGATGTAGACTCTGATTCTTCTTTTGTGTTTATCTTTATATACTTAAGAGGACTTAGAAATTCCTGAAGGGCAGGTGACTCACATTGGCAAGGGGTTCAGAATTTGGAGGATAGTCTGAAAACTCTGGGAAGCTAGATGGGAATAAGGCAGACATATTATGCTCAAAGAGTACTTAAGCATGTGGAATAAGTTACTGGGGAATGGCAAGCAATGTAAAGACATTATACTAAGACTTTAAGATGATACTTTAAGGCGATACTTTTTAAGTTCAAGGGACACCTCCATCTCTTTCGAGGAGGGGCTTGGGAAAAGAGCAGCCTTACGGAAAGGAGTAGGATTAAGAAGATCGCTGGGAAATGGCAGGCGGATCGTGCTGGATGCCCTTTCCCTGTTCCTAAAATTTCTACCGTCCTCATGAGAGGAAGAGAAAATAAACCAAGGAATGGTAATGCTCGGGGTTACACAATCAGGGTCGGAGGCTGCTGACCTTGCCGCTAATGGTTTATGGGCAGCCACAGGCGTCCGCCGCTGCCCCGTGTTTTTGTTACACATTATCTAGCAGTTGCCAAATGACTTGGTCCCAATATGCAGGAAATTACTTGAGAGCTATATTTAGCAAGATGAGCCCATATCTTGATTTGGCTGGAAGCTGAGGCAGATTGAATTAATCTAGGGGAAAGATGGAGTGTGTGGGGTCCCGGCAGAACATTTTCCCCCAAGTTTCCTGAGGTCCTCTGGCCTCTCTGGGGTTTCTGTTGGGGACCAGCTTGAGGGCCATCACAGTGAAGGCTGAAGAAAAGGGGGTTTTATGGGTTCCTGGTGCTGTATGTTGCAGCACAGCCCAAGGTCCCACCTCTACAGCACAGCGAGGACAGCTGCGGTGTGAGTGAATCCTCCTGAGGGACCACAGGGTGGTCTCCATCCTTCTGTGGCGGCCATGAGGCTGCAATCTCAGCCAGCTCCTCTGCCTAAGGCTGGACATGATCCACCCGTCAAGCATGACACTTCCCAGCACTCTCCCACCTCAAGCTCCCTCACAAGCTCCCTGACTCTCACACAGCTCTGGTTTCTCAGCCTCTTTCCCACCAGAAACTGGGATTAGGAGCCAAGATGGAGGTTCCTCCTCTGGGTGGTCGCCACTCAGAAAAAGATGGCTAAAAGTCACATTCTTCAAAAGACACATTCTCTCCCTTGTCCCTCCGTGTCCCACCTGGTGGTGCACCAGGCAGGTCCTCTGTCATGGGGCAAGCTGTGGCACTGGCTTAGCCCCAGGAGAGAAGACACCTGTAAGACTTGAAATCTGCAGATGGAGGGCTTCTCTCTGGGTTCCCACCTCCCTGAAGCTGTGCAGGGAGGCTCTCCCTGTGGTTACCTGCCCTTTGTGCAGTTGTCTTCTTGGAGGAGTGTGGGGAGCTGTTTGCAATGGGCCTGATTCACAGCCCACAAAATCAGACTGGTTTTGGATCAGACCCTGTAATGGGCTTGTATTGTATTTCAGCGAAGCATGGGAACACAAAAGAGCAGAGTCTGGTTATTTGCCCAATAATTAGCAGCTCTGTTCCCTAAGGGGAGATAGATCAGTTCTGGGATGAGTCTCTAGCCAACGTGCCTGATGTTCCCCTGCAGTTACTGTGCAGCAGCCAGGTGTTGTGGGAAGGAGGGATTTTATCAGCGCTATGCACCGTTAATGAGTATTTGCTGTGCAGTATGCTTTCAGTGAGCTGTGCTGGTTACAGGCTCACGTGAGGCAAGGAACACCATCTTGGGACAAACGCGGAGCCCTGAGGTTCCATTTAACATAGTAAGGTGTTTTGCATGGCCTAAATACACAGTGGAAGGTATCTGACAGGAAAGAAATGACATGACAAATACTCAGTGAGACATCTCCCAGGGAGAAATGCTGGGAGAAAGCTTTTACCTTAAAGAGTCAGTTTGAAATGTCACCAGTTTTTTGCCATCCTTTTGTATTTTCATTAGAGAATCAGTTTGCTGATCTCAAAACCAAAAGATCGTGTCGTGCAAATTGAACGGTCCACGCAGAAAGTGGGCAGTGAGGTTGCTGTGCTGTGGGTATGGCTGCAGCAAAGCCCCCAGGGTCTTGCACAGCATCCTCCACTATGCAGAGGTGCGTTCCTGTCGTTGGAGCCGGGCCTTAGGGCAGGAGGACAGTGTGGGGTTCCTCATGGTCACCAGCTTCTCTCATTTGGGGCAAGTAATTGATAGTCTGTCTTTGCTGCAGGTCTGAGATCTTGTGAGCTGTTCAGGTTGTGCGAGATGATTGTCTTCATTCAGTGTAGTATTTAAGCATGTGCTGAGTTCAAAGGGAAACCCAAACTTGGGTGCTTTTGTGAATCAGGGTTATCCTGCCTACTTTTATTCTTAGCAAATTAATTGATGAGATTCTTTATAAATATTGTCCCAGCATTTGGGCTTCTGACATCTGCTCTTTCAAGTGAACAACGCAAATGACTGAGTAGAGCAGTTGCATAAATTTATTTCTTGTAGGCGGTTGTAGCATTCAGTGCAATCACGGCATTTTGAAAGCTGGCAGTGCTAGAACATGGATGGCTATTGGCATGCCTCTGACACCAACTCAGACAGCCAGTCCTGTCTCCCATTGTCGAAAACATACCCTTGGTTTCAGCATTCATCACCATTTGTCTCTTGTAATTGCATTTTCCTGAGTACTAGAAATTAAATCAACAGTGACAGAATATTTATGGCTTAGAAATATTCTGGATGATTTCTAGAGAAGCTGTTTCCAGTTTGGTTATTTATGTTCTTTTATCATGGATTTTATAGTGGGAATGGGGAACTAAACAGCAAAAACCATATGAAACATGCTGAATGATTTCCTCCTTGAGCCAAACATACATTTACTACAGGCAGAGAGATGCCGGTGTGAGTGTGCGCGCAATTCAGAGCATCCAGACTGTGGCCAGTGCTTCAGCTCCTACCACCGGTCTGCAGAGAGGTGCAGCTGGTTGCTCAGCTCACCTGGCACATTTTCTTCATTTGGAGGTTGCCATCATTCCCCGGAGAGAGGCTGGGAATGGTCTGGGAGGAAAAGTTGGACTCGTGTGGGCGAACTGCTTTGATCTGCTCCCTGCTGTCGGTCTCATTCACGTATGGGCGTTGCAGATGAAGCTTGTCAAGGGGTCTGACCGCTCTCCCACTGGGAGCACTGTGGAGCCAGGCTTTTCCTTGCTAGTCAGAGTGAAAATTGAAATGTCTAAATTTCCAGTGAAACAAAAAATTGGAAGAATGCATTCAGGAAATAGAGAAGTGAACTTGTCAGGTCCGTCTCCATGATGTCAAATTGTTTAAGGCTGACTCACCTCTCGCACTGTCCCACTCTCTTCATGTCCATAAGGCAGTTGAAATAAAGCACTTTGGCTTTGCTGAAATCAAAGATTTTGATAATTTTCCTTGCTAGAAATTTTGCCAGTATCAGCATACTTCTGAGAAATGTTCTTGTATCGGTATTTTCTCATATAAAACTGTTCCTTATGCAAGACCAACTATTCTCAGTGATAAGATCTTTTTGCAGTTCCTATCCTGGTCTCAGCTCTAGCCTCCCTGTGTTACTGTAAATTTTTATCGCATGCTATAAATAAATAATAATCATGTACAGGAGTCTTGATCTCACAAGGGTGTGTCACGATCTAGCCACGATGATGACGTATTGACAGTTGAACTGATGAACCTGTTAGAATCACAGAATCATTTGGTTGGAAAGATTGCAATTTTGCACATGGCTTAGATCAGGGTTAGAGATACGAGTGGCCAGCCTTCCTGCAGGATCCCCCAATTTTCTACATGGCTGTGAGCCACACAACGTATTGCATATCTCAGAGAGCTGAGGGAAGGAGTGGCTGCTGGGCTGGCTCAGCAGCAGGCAGCAGCAGTGTTTCTCTGGGCATCTCCCTGAGATGGAGAGCGCTGGGGAAGGGATGCGAGTGCCCTAGGATCCCACCGCGGCTCAGACATGCTGGCCCTTGCTGCCTTGCTGCCTCCTTTCCAGTGATTTGCAAGCTTTAAGCAGCCCTCGTGCTTAAAGACTTATGGGAGGTGTGGGTTAGATGCTTTCTGTGGTTCAGGACCTCAAGAAGGTTATGGCTGTGAAGATTGACTGTGGCATTTTTCTGCTCTCATCTATAAAGACCAAAATAAATCATTACATCAGTGCTGACAATCCTTTTCAGGTTTTCCTCTGAATAGCTTTTACAGCTAGAGCTGACTTTCAAAAGGCCCAAATTGCTATTCCTGAGATACTGTAAAGAAATCCTGTGCAGCAAACAGTGCACATAAAAAATAAAAAGGAAGACCTTTGTCTGCCTTTAATAGTCCAAGTGTTTCCTTAGGCATTGCAGGCAGCCTGCCCTTCCTGTCGGGATGGCTGGCTGCAGCAAAGGAGATAACGGCGTATCTTTTTATAGGATGCTACAGACTGTAGGTGGAGAGCCCAGTTCAAAGTGCAGGTCACTGAGCTCCTATAAATTGTTCCTGACATCCCCGATAAAACCCATGCTCTCCCTTCCTTCCCGTGTCTTCTTTTAGCAAGGGAAAAGGGATGGTAGTAAAGATACTATTTTTCCACTTCAGTCAATACTTTGATGTTTAAAGGGATTTAATATTCATTAAAACTGCTCCTCAAATGTAATTGCAAGAATTACACTTCCCTTTTTATGATTCTCCGTAAGCGTTACGGGACAGGTTAAAACCATTTCCATCATGGAGGGACGGTACGTCCAGCATGGGGCTTTCCCCCCACAGAAGAGCAGGATGAGTCCTGGGGTCCCCCTGCCCCCTGATAGAGGTCGGATGTATGGGGGCAAATAGATTGTTTCCTGGGAAAAGATGTTTTTGAGTTAATTGAGAGTGTTTGGAAATCTGTGCCGAGTGGTGACATCCCTGCCCTCCCCTCGCCCACTCCACTCCTGGCAAAAGGTGCCATTTTAATCTTTCCAGAACAAAAAATTTAGATTTCTTATTTCAACATAAAATTAATTTTGAAATTTGTTGAAAAGTTATATATTACTACTTGTCTTTAAAAGGGTTTTGTTTAGGAGATGGAAAATCTCTGAGAGATGAAGTGAGACACTTGAATTTGAGAATCCTGAAACAAGAACTTTTACTTGACTGAAACTAAGAAAACTGGAAGAAAAAAAATAAAAGTCTTCTCAAGGCAACCTAAAGCAATATTTCCCATTATTGCTGACAATGAGTTAAAAAAAAATAAAATCAACTATTCACCCACCTTGGGATGAGCTATTGGATATCTTTGTCAAGGTCCTTCCTCAACTCCTGCAATTACAGATCTGTTCCCTGAAGAACATCTAAGATCCTTTCATGTCTCACTATGGCAATGCATCTGAGCATTTCACAATGTTTTCATCAGAATGCGCTCACAGGGAAGTACTAGTACCTCTATTGTTTCAGTGGGAAAATGGTGAGAGACTGATTTATCTCATCTAATTTTAGTTATCTAAAAATTAGACATCTTGCCTAAGCTGCTTGTCTAAAGCCACATTGTTGATTTTCTCCCACTGTTAAATCTTCTCGTCGGGGTTGTGGAATGTGAGCAGGGAGGCTGTTTCTGCCTTTAGGAAATTTCTGAGCCATATTATCAGGGGAGGAAGAAAAGACAGGAATTGATTTAGTTCTTCTATGGTAGTGTAGTGCTCCAAGTGTCTTCTGAGATGCGAATTTGGACTTCGTGCTGCAGCTGTGAGAAACGCGGCTCCTCTGGCCATCTGCTTTTAGGGGATATATGGTTAATGAGGCTGGGGAGTCATGAGTGCTGGAAGGGAAGCCGACCACTTGCTGTCTTCATGAATCTTTGGCTGGGAAACATTCGCTAAGGTGACCAATAGGCCAGAGAGGCTCAGATGCACCTTTCTCTGTGACTACATCTAAGAGAGAGGTTGCATACAGATGCAATAGCCTCAGCAATTAGAGCAGGTGGCAAGACCTTTCAGGAGAATGTTTCCACCTATGATGTTAAGCTCCATTGGGGTTTTGTTGCAGTCTGGCTCCATGCTTCAAGGACTGTCATTCAGCTCCAAATGCACTCCAAGAGCTACAAAAGAGCCACTGTCCTCTGCTTAATCCGTGGACTGTATGTCTCTATTGGTGCCTGGCTGAAGTATAGTACACACAGCCCTAATAGAAGCAATTAATGTCAATCAAATGATACCTTCTCCCACACACCATTTGAACTAATACAACCATCTTAATTGCCCAAGTTTCTTTGCTTTCAAAAGTATGTTCCACTTAATAATGCCTTTTCTAACACTGAAAGTCTGTTGTAGCAATCCTGTTTCTACCAAAAATAATTTTCAGCAACACTTCTCTCTCCCCCTGCTCCCTTTCAGTCCTTTAACTTTTGCTTCCTTCATCCCCAAGCTATGCACAGACCAGTTGGCTCCAGCCAGTACTAATTTCCTTAGTTGTCCTAGTGAAGCACTTGCATAAAGGCTCTGACATTTGACAAGGTAGTATTGTTCTGGTTGTGTTAGCAAAGCTTCTGAGTTGTACAACAGGGCTTGGAAATGCTCTTCTTAGCTCAGGGAGACGTCCTGAGAAAGGAAAAGTGAGTTGGCACACAAGGAAAGTCCAATTGCTCGGTCACATTAAAGCTGAGGCAAAATGTTTCTTTTTAAAGAGCTTTAAAATAGTCCCTAATGTGGAAGCTTAGCAGCTGCAGCAACACAGACCCTGAATAATTTCCATGTATTTATGTATGTGTGTGTGCCCGCATGTGCGTGTATTTTTTTTCCAATCCGTTTGCGCCCGTGCCGTAATAAGCAGCACAATGTCACATGCTCTCAGGTCGACTCTGATTTATTTGCCACTCAGGTGTGAAGAACAACCCGTTGGGTTATGTCAATCTGAAGTGGGCCATCTGATTTCAATTCCAGCTCCCAACAATTAATGCCTTACACACAATTTCGGCACAATACCCATCTTACGGCCCTATTATGTTTATCATCAGACCATGAAGTATTAGTTACAGCAAGCCAAAATATGTCAGATACCCCTGGCTTACTCCAGCATTCTTGAGAGCGAGTTAAAAAGAAAATGTTTCTTCTATGAGCAGGAAACTGAAGCTTTGAAAACCTTGAATGCACATGGTCAGCCTGTGAAATCTAGCTTCGATTCTCGTTGCCAGACTGGCTGGAATGGATTTCAGAAGAAATCAAATTTCCAACACTGAATTAGAAGAAGAATGGTATATTCTGTGCAATGGATGCAAACAGGTGGACATATAGGTGTAAGATAGGAGTGTAAGATAGGAATCACAAGGGAATTGGTTAATTCTTTTAGGCATGGGAATGCAGAATTTTCTAGGCAAGACATAGGTTTCACGGTATTCAGTAAAAAGGTGATTCTTGGCTTAAATTTACATGTTAAGTAAAATATAAAAGGAGTGCATGCTGGCATCATGGGCCAGGTGGAATGGGGAGATAGCATCATGGCTGGGAGAGCTGAGAAGAAGGATGTGGCCTAGTTCAACATCTCTGTGTTTCCTAAGAGCTAGGGTGGGCTGCTTTGGCTTGGTCAAAACCCATGCTAGATGCTTACGTTCTGACAAAGTGAATTTTCCTGAAAGCCCCTTCTTGGATGTATATATATAGTTTTTCTTTTTATCCTACACTTGCTTTTGGAATTTCTGGGAACTCATGAACTAAAAAGCCCTGATTTACGGGTCTGCAAGTTCAGTGCTCTCTGAACTTCCTAGGTAAAATGTTCTCTGAAAGCACCAGCATCATAATACTGTTTTTTTCCACATTTCGTACCAGGAAATGCAGAAGTATCTTACAAGCTCTTACTCTGTGCTTGTATTGATAGTGTGTAAGTGATCCTATGGGTATAAGAGAAAGATTAAAGTATGGGTAGGTAGGAACATTTGTATGATTTTAGTGGAATGGATGGAAAGCAGGTAGGTGGTGGGGTTCTGCAAGCTCACGGTGCAGAAACAGTCCATTGTGTCTCTTAAAGCAAGTCTGAAGAACCAGACACCTGTACTTCCATTTGTCTGCTGATCTGTCAGCATGGTGCTGCTGGCTGTCATTACAGGAGCTGAATGCTCCCATGTGAAAGCAATGGCGAAGTGCTTACTGCACTCCATATGAATTAATGACTCTTTAATGAGATACTTGTACCTACAAGAACTCTCTGCCTGAGTTTCCGCTGCATGTGGAGGAGCCCAAACATGATAACAGCTCTCACATAGAGCAAATATCTCTTTATCTTCAAAAAATTAGCTAAGAAATTGGTTTGAGGAATGGTTTTGTCTTCTGTTTGTTTGGGGTTTTTTTCCCAAAAGGAAGCTGAAGATGTAAATCCTTTGATGTATCCTGTTCTGGATGGGACAAGATATACTTAAGAAGAGCATATATTCACTTTATAGATGTGTATTTTTTAGTATCCCCACATATAAGAAGGGAAAATAGAATTTCTAAAATGACTGGCCCATTCAGTAAGGGAAGAAAGAGTGACTTACCAGGGCTAAGTGTCTTGTCACTTGATGGAAGTGGAGGAAGATTTCTCAGACGCTATCATGATACTAAGAGTATTAAGAGTGATTTAATAACAGATATGTTACAAATAGCGTGGGCAATCCCAGCAGTGTGTGTAGAGCACAAAGCTCTCATCACATCAAGAGGATGCTTCGCAAGTGGATGATTGGTGTGAGACATAAGGATTTTTACCACCCAGCTGTACTCTTCATCTTATTGCATAGGTTTTTGTTCTATCTGTATGTGTAAATAACCTTTGAGTAAGCAATTTCAGTTTAGGGGGCTTATTACTCCTTAACTCAACTTTATGCATTCATGCCTGTAGCTGTGGAAGGATCTACCAATCCCTGGTTTTTCACTAAAGATGGAGGCTGTCATCTTTTGAAGCGATTACGTGCTTTGCATTGGGTAACAGGTCTCGAATGGATCATTACCATGAAAAAGTGCTCTTCTGCTGATACACTGATTACTAGCGCTGCACTGAAGAAATTCAAAATTCTCTCCTGTGTTTCTGTATTCCAATGTGCTCACCAATTCTATCCTAGCAAATACTTACAAGCAGCAAAGAGGAATGTTTGTGGTACCAGAACTCAGCCCTGCTATATCAAAGCTCCTTGAGTCCTCAAAAGAGGATGAGAGAATCTTGAGGAACATATTTTTTTGTCACAGTCAAGCATTTTCAGAATTGATCAGTGCTTTTATGTCATATTTTGAGACTGTCTTAAAAAGTCCAGATACTCAGAGGGTACTACTTACTTTCAGTATATATTGCTCATGAGATATTCAGGTTTTGTTGCTTCACTGAGGTCAAAAACACTTCAGCAAGTGTTTGAAGTATTTGAAGTATTTGAAGTTTCAGTTACATGCATGGGGAAAATCAAGAAGGGAAGAGTGAGAAATTTGGACAACTATTTCTATGGATACCGTCATTATGAAGCTCAAACCCCTCTCAGTCACCCTGTGATTTCTCCTCAGCAACGTTCATGGGAAGTGTAATCCTCATGGTATACCAATGGGCACAGTCTACTCATAAAATGATAGAATAAATTAGGTTGGAAGGCACCTCTGGAGGTCATCTAGTCCAGTTTACCACTCAAATGAAGGACAGATTCAAAGTTAGATTCAACATTGAAGCTAAGGTTGCTTAGGTTACCAAGGCATTATTTGGCAAGGCCAAGAATTAAACTGAAGTTACTTGTATCCTAGTGTGCAGCCTCTCAATTACAACTATAACCCATATTTTTTAAGTGATTTAAAAAAGGAGTTGGAAAACTAGGCTAATCTAGTTCAGCTTACAAGTTGGTAGCATCAGCTATACATGGGCAAAGGGAGCGTTCAGTGGTAGGACACCAAGTCAAAAGAGCGAGCGATAGAAGGGGCATATGAAAAAATAGGTGTTTTACTCTGAATGCATTGGGGAAAATATTTATGATGTATGCTGAAGGTTTAAGAAAGGCACCCAAATGCTTTCATTTTATACAGCTGATTACCTAATGCAGTGCTCCAAAGTTCAGGCTTTTACTAGCTGACTAGTATCTAAAGACGTTTTCTGCTTGTTTTCTCTGCAAACCTCATTGCACTGACAAGAAATACATTGTCCATATGGGGTGAAGAATGGCATTTAAGTATCGTGTGTTGAAATCCCACTCACTTTTACACATTATGCTTCAAAGCCCTGCTTCCTGGATACAAAAGTAGTTGTGTTTCCAGCAGAAGGTTTACATAGTTTAGCATGAAGTAAAAGCACCAGGGTATGAAGCCAGCCATGTATGTAAACCATTAAACAATTTCAGCGCAAAGCTGCACAAAATGTCTATTAAATTTAACAGTACTGTTAAAAATCCACATTTAAGCTTTCTTTGTTTCTAGCAATGAGGCTTTGAAACATAGAAACGTTGGTTAAAAAATCCCCGACAATAAACAACCAAAACCCAGCCTTTGCTTGGTACGTAATTTCATAGCAAAGATGAAATGTCCCGGTCCCATGCTTCCCAGTTGGTCTTGCTCCAATCCTGAGCTGATTTTAAGTTTTCTGCAGTGTAAATGTTCTCTTTATGAAGTGGGCTATAGCCAATGCCCATGGAAGCCTCTCCTAAGGAGGTGTTATTTTACTATATGAAGGGCAGTCATTTCATTTCATAAAGATAGCTTGTTCCACGGAGGAAATAAACATCACACTTGACAGATGCAGGGACGCTCAAAGATCCTCAGCTCCTGTGGGGGCAGGGGAAGGCCTATAAAGCTTTTCTGTGTTCCCTGCATTATGGTGCATGGGGCTTTAGATGTCTTCTCTGAAAACCAATTCTGTGGTATAACTGTAGCCACCTAATAATTTTTATTTTACTTTTAAATACCATGCATGAATGCCATAGAATGCAGGGAGAAGCACAGTATTATGTGGAAGGGTGCTGATAGCAAATGGAGAAGGGTGCCTAGGTAAGTATATTACCTTCTCTATATTCAGTTGTAGTGAGCTTGCTGGGAACTAGCATCAGGCAAGGTGTGAGGGGTTCAAAAGCAGCTTACACATGACTAGTTTATGGGAATGGCATCTCTGTTGGCATAACAGAGTGCAGGTTAATGGACTTCTGCAAGTCTTGTTTCACTCAGCAATTTGTCTCACCATCTGTCCCACGCACATAGGATTCCGAGATGGTGGATTGCCCCAAAAAGTTCCTATTTTAGATTCCCTCATTTTGAAGATGTTGTGTCCCCAGTGTGTTGTGGATGACTGCCCCTTTTCAAGATGGGCGCAGTCTGTGTCTTTGATTTAATTCTTTTGGGATGTTGGGTGTACTTTGGGCTGATGGATGACTATTTCTGACGCAAGGTCTAGAGGCCAAAACGCCGGCTTAGCAGCTGGAGGGAAGAATTTAGATGAAAGGGATGAGAAACCTCCTGCCTTATCTATTAATCCAATGCTGTATTTGTTATCCAGAAATTATGGGGAGCTGGCTGCCGAGCAGAGGTGAGGCTTATCCAGAGTTATTCCAACCGCATTTCTCAACATCATGTTTGTTGTGCTTGGAAGGAACTGGATCGCTCTGTCATCTCTCTCTCACTCCCTCTTACTGAACATAGTAGCTATACTATATTCTTATTGGAGACCTGTGGCACTTCATGGTGAACCAAAGTTGCTTCATTTTTCCCTCATTTGATGAATGAAGCTGGAGTTGAGGCGGGTAGGGGGGGTGGAAGCAAGGAGAGAAGGAAAATTCACCTTGAGAAAACCCAGGTTTCCTTAATGAGCAGAAGATGTTGCGCTGAAGACAACACATATTGCAGGAACTTTGTTGGCCAAAAAGAGGAAAAATGCTCTGTCTGTCTCATAGTGCTTACAACCTTTCTGCTCAATGCAAGAATGCAAAGTATATTGGAAAAAAGAAAACTGAACGAAAGCTTAGGTAAAATTCCCTCTCTGTCATTCCAGTAACCTATATACATGCCATTCTGTCACCCAACTTCACTGCTGCTTGAATGAATGCAAAAGAGAGAGACTGTGCTGAAATCCATAGTGTTTTCTAAATAAAGGTTATGGTACAGGAAAACATAATTTAATTCCCAGGATAAATGAAAGAATTTGCTTTTTCATGCACAATGTATAACTTCTGTTGTAATAGAAATAATACTTTCATCATCAGCAAATGCTGTTGTTGGCGCTACTTTAGCATTGTAGTAACAGTTCTGTGATAAAACAATTTGTTATTTCTTTCAAGTTTTTTTTTCATGATTCATCATATATTATGCACCAGCAATAGTTCTTACCGGTAAAGATTGCTGTGGAAATGACCTCTCAGAACAGTGTTATATGACGTTGTAGCCACTAGTGTTAGGGAATTTCTTATGGAAGAAGTAAATACCACAAAATTAGTTGTACAACATTTCAGTTAAACTTCAGTTTCATTTTCAAAAGCTTGCAGAAATGGCAGCATCTACTGTATATTTTTTCATTGCAAATTTTTATTTCCTCTTTGGATTTTGCTTTTCAAAAGTTTGTATTTTTATCTAAATTAGTTCAAGCTGTCACCAATACATATGCATTTTTGATTTTTTTTCTACACAGCAATCCTCCCCAAGAAAACAAAGAAAACAATGCTTAATTCACTGCTTTGCATTTTTCTTATAGATATTGCATATATTCTATCTCATTATTTATTTCAGCAGCAGCCAGACAATACTATCGCAAAAGAGTTTTGTCGTGATGGAGGACTTTTTTTGGGTTTGGGAAAAATCTTGGGGGAAGCCAACGAGTGTGATTTGGCAGCTCCATTCTTTTTGCTTTTGTTCTCCTTGGACCAGATGGGTTTCTTACTCACTGGTTCCAATGGGACTTTTTGTGGGGTTAAATACTATAGAACGTCAGTGAAGTTATGACAATCTGGCTCTCCCTGTGCAAAGAGATATTAAAAGTCCACTCCTCCAGGGACTAAGAGAATTAGAGAATGTGCTAAATAACAGCTTTGAAATGCTTTTTCCTATATACATGTATTTGTTTTGAATGGGGAGTGGAGTTTCCTGGACTGACTCCAAACCTGATGTGAAGGAGGGAGGGCAATGGACCAGCTTAGTAGCTGGTCTGGGAAGGCCCTTGTGTTTTAGGTCCTACACAAGCAAAATTGGTCAAGTCTCAGACATCACAGCCTGACCACTTGGTTAGTCATTTATAACCATGAAAAATAAGGGCAAGGTGGGTGCAGAAAGTTCTCATTTTGTACTAGTGGTGTATTTTGACCACTCTGTGTTTATTTTGCTCAGACGTAAGCAACAACACAAGATGTAGGGCACAGTGAAGCAACGCCTGGGAATTTTGCCACTGATGCTAATGGTGTTGGTCTCTAATCCTTTTCCAGCAAAGGCGAGATGATGCATCAGCAAAATGGCCGCCCACACCAGGAGAGACACCAGGACCATTCACAGTTGCCGAGACAGTGAAACAGTATTTTGGGGAGGAAAAAAAAGAAAAAGCTCATTCCTTAATATATGGTCTTATAGGGTAAATATTTATCCAGCCATCTAAAGGCAGGAGTAATCGCTGTAGTTTTCCCTTCACTCAGAGACTGGAGATTTTCCCTGACTGAAAAAAAAAAAGTAGTCCAATTTTGTGTATGTGAAGAAATCAAAGCATTGCCCTTGAAATGGGTTTTTCAGCTGTCTCCTGGGTATTCTGGGGTTAGTTTTCACCACGTGAGGTTCTGAAGTGCATACTCAAAGGTTCAAACACAGGAAAATTGGCTATCACTGCCAGCTCTGTTGGGTGGGGAGAAAGCAGTTCCTTTATAGAAAAAGGAAAAAAAAAAAAGGAAATACTTTTTTCTTCTTCTTCTTCCATGGGACTATATGAGAATGAGCTGGAAGAAGTCTTGACTTTTATTATATCCTGTAATCAAATTTGAGCATCTTATTTGCTTCTTTTCTCCAAGACCACCCTGGTGGTAACAGTCCACACACACACAATTTTGGTATGCATAAACCCATAAATTTCATAACAAAATACAGGAGCTGAGGTTGTAGGAGGACTGTAAGGCAGAAGGTGCTGAAATGTAAAGTCTGTGTGTGTTTGAAGGGATGTCATTTATTACATACTTCTGCCTTTTAAAAAAAAAGAAACCCTTACTGTTACCACACAGACTGTACAAATATATATTGCCTAATGCAAGATGGTGTGGTGTAAAGATTTTATTGGCATGCAGTAGCTTAGATTGAGTAGCAAAGGCCTGAGCAAGCTCTATATCACCTCAGATGTGTGCCAAGAAAACATGTCCTTGGCATGGGCAATGAGAACATCCCCAGTGACGCTGCATAGGTGTAAGTCTAATGAGGATAATAACCCATATGCTTCAGGGCATCAACCCATTACTGGCTGCCTGGGATTAGGAAGGAATTTCTCCTTTGGTTGTGTTATTCTAAAGCCATTTATTGTGGGGCTCCACACACTTCTCTCTGAAGCCTCTGCCACTGGCCGCTGCAGGAAGAGGATAATGAATTTGACTGACTACCTGGAAGGGCCTGATCTGGCAGCTCATGTGCTCTTCTGCGAATTCTGTAATGGTACCTGTTTTATGTGGTTTGGAAAATGTTTTGATGGAGCACATCTCTCTGTAATGCCAGCTCCTGTAAAGCTTCTTTCATAACTGCATGGAATAATTTAGGTTGGCAGGGAGCTCTGCAGATCTCCAGTCCAACACCCCACTCCAGGCAGGGCTGACTTCAACGTTGGGTCAGGTTGGTTAGGGCCTTGCCCAGTTCAGCTCTGAAAATCTCCTGGGGTAGGAATCTTGCTGATTCTCTGTCCATTCCTCCATGGTGACTTTCCAGCGACTTTAGTAGGAGTGACACTTCTAGATACATCTCTCTTGATCTATGGAAAGGTGGAGTCTCTCTAGTCACCATTAGTAATTTTTTCTTTCCCCTATAATCCAGGGAGAGAAATACATGTCTCCTGGTGGAGTTTCTTTCATCCAAAGATAGGTGGCTAAGACCACCCTTGGCCTGAATAATTTCTGGCAAGGTCTGTCTTTCTCCAGTGAACCTGGGAAGAACGTAGCTGTCCTGCTTAGATTTAAGACCTATGTACTAGGCAGCAGTAGTTACCTGGAATGAGTCTCAGCCAAAATACAAAGTCGTCCAAGGTGAAGGGAATAGTGACAGCTTATATAATACAGTGTTATGAGCTGACTATGAAAAAAAAGCCCCAAAATACTAGAGAAGGTAGTCTCTTCAATTTTTAATGGTGTAGAACTACTATTCCTGAGCAACAAGACCTTACGGGCAGCAAGTTTCTTGATACAGCTTTATATCTGACTTACTGTTGCACATCTAAAATCAGTGAAGATTTATCCTGTTGAAAAATGGCTTTGGATTTCAACAAATGTCAGCTGATATTTGAAGTCTGAAAGTTTGATGTGGGCTCTCCTTATTACAACTGGTATTAAAATTCAGACTATTACTGTTTCTTTGGGAGAGAGGAAGACATTTCAAGTAGAATATTGTGAAAAAACACATCTGTCTTTTAGGTGACAAGGAAAAAATAGTGGGAGGAAAAAGTAGGAAATTCCATCTGATAGAAAAGCAAGCAAAAAAAAAATCACAAAATCTTTTAAAAGATTCTGGCAAGAAATCATTGGCAGTTCCTAAAATTCCACTGAATTCTAGACTTCTCTGATGAAATCTGCTTTCCTGGAACTGGATCTGGAAAATCCCTGGACATGGTGCTCTCCAAACAGAAAACAAAATCACAGGCGGTATCACATGAGGAAAAGAGTCCCCAAGAATTTGGAATGAGATCATTCCAATACATTTCTCCAACAAATTGCTGTTTATTTCTTTCTCTGCTTTACAAACAGAGGCCCAATGCTTATGTGCTTCTTGTCTCAACAAGTCTCAGTGAATTTCTTGAGAATGAGTAAGGTTTTCCTACTCCAACCTAAGGAGAAAAAAACCCAGAAGGTCAAGGGCAATCAAAAAAACACTTTTTATCCCCATCTAAGAAACTTCTGTAGATTTTATTAGCAAATCCTATTGAAGTCCTTCCTGCAAGGCAAACCCTTTGCACACTGTCTTATTTTCAGGATGCCAGGGGAATAAATGGAGTGATGGAATCTGGAAAGATCTTGCTGCAATTTGAAAAGTAACTTTCTCCTTCCTTTCCCCCCACCTACTGCCACAGCAGGGGAAAATTATGGGAGTAAGAAAAATAAAGGTCCTGCAATGTTAAAGCTTGCTGCTCTGTCAAATAAAATTTTCTATATTTTTCCATGAATTATGAAAAAAAAAAAAAAAAAGGATTCATGTGTAAGTATGCTGCCCGAATGGTGTGCCAAACTAGTGCGGGCAACCCACACTAAGAGTCCACAGAGCTGCTGCATTCCTCAACCCGCGCACGTGGGCCACGCTGGATGGGAAGGGAAGCTCAGAGGAGCAGCAGCTTTGGCTTCCCTGGCCTGGGCGTGGGCCAGCATAGCTGTGGCTGGTGCTCCGGAGGCGGTGCGGCGGTGAGCCCGGACCCGGCGCAGGGGGGCTGCCCGCTCTCCCCAGAGCCAGCGAGAGGCCTCGAAAATGGCAAAACTAAACACTAAACTTTTGGCTGCTTTTTTTTATTGTGGGAAAGGGTCTGCTTCTTGAAAGCCGGGGGAAAAAGTTTGTTTGTCTTAAAAGTCCTGAAAAGGAAGATTTTTCAGGAAAAAGGAAAAAAAAGGGTAATGTTTCAATTTGGGTACATTTATGTAATATCCCCTTTGGAGCTGTAGTTTGGTTAACCTCTGTGGGTCAAGCTCCCAACTACAGAAACCTCTCCTCAGACTTGCTGGCCAGAGCGCCTCATGAAACAACCACCACCGTGGTGCTTTGTAGAAGATTTAAGCAGGGAATTTGGTCTCTGCAGTAAAAGGGAACACAACACACCCAAGCAATCATTGCAGTGAGATTTTTAAATTTTTCTTAATTTTGCAGGAAGACTCTTTTCCAGTTAACTTTATATGGGATTAACATTCTCTTCCTGTGTTTGATCCCCAGGCCACTACAACTGTGTTTTGCCTCTTGTTTGGAGGGACATGAAATGCATGATTAAGGTCAATGGGATCATGCTGGTTTCGAATAGGAAGAGCATTCCATCCTGCGCTTGCAAACTGTCCCAGTTTGAAAAAATGAAGTTCCTCAAGTCTCCAGTTTGTTCTTCAGGAGTTAGCTCCTGCAGAGCCTCTCTTGATGCTGCTGGTGATCCCACTGATGTGTAACATGCGTGTGTGTCTACAAAACATGTATTTATGGTCTTGTGAGAGGCGGCAGCCAGTTGGTGAATCTTGTTCTCAGTGTGAGATGTCCCAGGTCATGTTTAATGAGGGCCCCAGGAGACCTGGGTTGTGTGTTTGCAGCCCTGCCACTGATGTTCTTTGGTTGCCCTGGGTAAATCACCTCTCCTCTGCAATGGGGAAAAAACAACCAACTTTCTTCGTAAAAGTGCTGTGAGATCTACTGAGGAAAGTATCATATGAGAGTTAGGAAATTATGATAATAATTGCGGTAGGAGTTTAGGTTGGACCTCTCATTGGGGAGTTTTAGGGAGAGGTCAGTTGGGGAGCGAATACCAAATTTTAAGTTTGGTTTAAATAGACAACCCTGTGGGTATTCAAGCTATTAATGAGTGGTGTGTCTTTTCAGCTCCTTTCCCCTGCCCTGTCTGTCAGTCATCTGGAGCCTCTCATAGAGCAGCAGACAGTGGTAATCTCTTTCAGATGCTCTTAGTATCTGTCTGTCTATATCTTGGCCAGATTGTGAGTGAAAAGGGGATCATCAAAACCAGAATATAACAACACAGCAGCCGTCCAGCATGAAGTGATGGAAATTTGGGGGTGAGAGAATCTGAGTTTCTGCTGTTGCTATTGTGTTTTGGTTTTAAACACAGAGGGCATGTCACTGCTTCTCAGTTGTCTTTTACTAGGTCGAAGCGATCTGTGGCTCCAGAAAGCTGTGGTGTAAATAGCGTAGAAAAGGAAATATTTTGTCAATTGCTGAAACTGAGCGTATGTTGCAATCAGATGTGCAGGAATTAGAAAAACAAGAACAAGGAAACTTTGTGTATAGCATCAAAAGCAGAGTTGGCTCACACTTTGAAGAGCAGAAGCATGGCCCTTATTGTTTGTTGACTTTCTCCCAGTTTATGTGCTTGAAGCACTTGAGCTCATGGGCATGTTAAGGGTGTGTTGACACTGCAAGGCAAAACCTGCGTCTCATGGGTGCAGCAACGCTGTTACGCAGCTGAGATAGCAGAAATAGGTTTATAGGGACATCCTGAGTACCTGGAGCCGTGACAAGGATACAGCTGCAAAAAAAAAAAGTGTAGTTTCAATGGATCATACAGAATGAGACCTGATATTCGTAGCCATATGGCTATTATAGATTGTTAAGATCTCTCCCCTGGGCATGGTCTATCTATACACAGCCATACAGGTTTATGTTTGTAGATGCTGAGCAGAATCCTTATCGCCTTTTTGTTCTGTATCAAGTTGTTATTCTTTGAAGGTTTGACCAACTGTGACCAAATTTCTACTGGAAGTTATTTTTGGCTGGATTCTCAGTGTCTAGTAAGGGTTGATTTTGTGCTGCAGCCATGCTGTTTCCCTAGTGATTTTTAGCAGATTTTTTTCTCCCTTGTTTGGTTATTTCTCTTCATGAAAGATATAGGAGTTAGTGGCCTTACTCTCCCATCATTTTGATGGAAAGTGGCCTAGGGGATTAAAAGTTGTTGGAGAGCTGCTGGGACAGGTAGATCCAAAGGGAGCACAGTTAGATAGGACAAAGGAAATTAGGCTATAAAGAGCACTGAATGAGAAGTTCAAGTTGTCTGGGAAGAACACTTGCACAAAATAATTCCAGTATGATTTGTTAAAAGTTGGCAAAGTGTTGCCAAAACGCAATCAAGGTCTTATGTTGGGACGTGTCTGATAACATTGGCTGTTGACTGTAGGCTGATGCAACGTCTGTGGAAGCGTGTTAGGAATTCAAGTCCACCATGCACTTCACCTCTCTTTCTACCTAATAATCTATATGTACTATTTCAAATATCGCCATTTTTCAAAAATGATCTGTTACAAAATGCTCCTTCTTTGTCCCCTTCCAGAGCTGGGGTTTTTCTTCCTAACCCCATGGAATCCATAATGGGTGAGATCTGCTGCCTGTCTTCCCGTTCATCCAAATGTCAAGCATGCTCCAAGGGTTCTTTAGTCCTGAACTATCCTTTTGCACACCAGGAACAAAGCAGCCTTCCCTTGATTTTTGCTGAATGAATGGGATCTTGACATAGACAACTTCTCTTTTGCCTAATACCTCAAGCATAGTATTGGTTCTTGAGTCTGTGTTCATGATTTGAGGCACGGCAGCTCTCCTATGTCTTCTCTGAAGACTGAATTTTGTCTTTTGTGATTGTGGGCACATTCTCCAGAGTTTACAGAAGCTTGTATTCTGTGGCACTCTAGGCTGTGTGTTACCAGACAGTCTCCAAATGTTTGTATAGATTGCAGTCATCTCCCAGAGTCTATCTGACCTGGCCCTGTGAGTGATGGCTGTAAGGAACAGGACATGCATGTGCTGGATTTATTGCCAGTCCTGAAGCTGCTTGAAGTGGTCTAGGTCATAGAATCACAGAATCATAGAATGCTTTGGGTTGGAAGGGACCTTTAGGTCATCTAGCCCAACCCCCCTGCAGTGAGCAGGGACATCTTTAACCAGATCAGGTTGCTCAGAGCCCCGTCCAACCTGACCTTGAATGTTTCTAGGGATGGGGCCTCCACTACCTCTCTGGGCAATGCGTTCCAGTGTTTCACCACCCTCACTGTAAAAAATTTTTTCCTTATATCTAGGCTAAATCTCCCCTCCTTTAGTTTAAAACCATTACCCCTTGTCCTGTCACAACAGGCCTTGCTAAAAAGACTGTCCCCATCTTTCCTGTAGGCCCCCTTTAAGTACTGAAAGGCCGCAATAAGGTCTCCCCAGAGCCTTCTCTTCTCCAGGCTGAACAGCCCCAACTCTCTCAGCCTGTCCTCATAGGAGAGGTGCTCCAGCCCTCGGATCATTTTTGTGGCCCTCTTCTGGACCTGCTCCAACAGGTCCATGTCCTTCTTGTGCTGAGGGCCCCAGAGCTGGATGCAGTACTCCACGTGAGGTCTCAGTAGAGCAGAGTAGAGGGGCAGAATCACCTCCCTCGACCTGCTGGCCATGCTTCTTCTGATGCAGCCGAGGATACAGTTGGCCTTCTGGGCTGCAAGCGCGCATTGTTGGCTCATGTCCAGCTTTTCATCCACCCGTACCCCCAAGTCCTTCTCCGCAGGACTGCTTCTCAGTCCCTTCATCCCCCAGCCTGTATTGATATTGGGTGTTGCCCTGACCCAGGTGCAGGACCTTGCACTTGGCCTTGTTGAACCTCATGAGGTTCACACAGGCCCATCTCTTCAGCCTGTCCAGGTCCCTTTGGATGACATCCTGTCCTTCTGGAGTGTCAACTGCACCACTCAGCTTGGTGTCATCTGCAAAGTTGCTGAGGGTGCACTCGATCTCGCTGTCTATGTCATTGATGAAAATATTGAACAGCACTGGTCCCAGTACGGACACCACTTGTCAGTGGTCTCCATTTGGACATCAAGCCATTGACCACTACCCTCTGGATGCAACCATCCAACCAATTCCTTATCCACCCATCAAATCCGTATCTCCCTAATTTAGAGAGAAGGATGATGTGGGGGACCGTGTCAAAGGCTTTACAGAAATCCAGATAGATGACATCCATTGCTTTTCCCTTGTCCACTGATGCAGTCACTTCATAGAAAGCCACTAGGTTAGTCAGGCAGGACTTGCTCTTGGTGAAGCCATGCTGGCTGTTTTGAATGTAGCTGTAGATGTAGCTTCTAGGTCTCTCAAACTGTGCTTATCAGACTGAGGATGTCAAATTGATGGCCATGACTGAAAGCACTGACCACCTGTATTTTCTGAAGTTACAACACAGGAAACAATGGTTAAGGTGGGGAAAAGGAAAGAAGGGGCACTCATTGCTTTCAACAATTTTTAAAGAATCATCAGTTTTATTTAAGACTAAAAAAAAGAGATTTGTATCTAATAAAAGTGGCATTAGTGCAGAGCTAGGTAATTAACATAATCAAGTCTAATTTCAGTATAATTAGCATGCTGTAATTAGAAAAGCCATTAGTATAATTAGAACTTGTATAAAATTAGCACAAACGTATCTTAAATATAGGATCTGTTGTACTATTGGTTAATCTGACATGGTCAGTAAAGCTGTCATTGTCATTTTGCATTTCAGGTGGCTTCTGGTGGGTAGCTCATGTACTTGCATGGCAGAGGAACTGGTGGAGGGTGGCAGTGGAATGGATAAAGCTGTAGTTCTCTGCTGTGAAGTCTTTGTGGCAGAGAGTGTTGTTGGTCTAATAATTTTCATGGGAGGATGCTCAAGTGTATAAATTAGCCCTGTGTGGATTAGCAAGATTTTCCTGCCTGCATCCAGCAGACAGCACATTTTGGGAAGGGGCATGTTGTACTTCTCTGGATAAAAACTGTCCTGGCGCGGCTGTGTCAGTTTTCACCAGCCAAAGGTGTACCGGCCTTTTGAATTGCGGCTGGACATTCATTGTTGGAGAGGTTAAGCTGCATGAAGGCTATTTAATTACAGACCTACAATGTTTTCTGCATGCTTTCCCTGGAATTCATTGTACGTTCAGGAAGGTGTGTAAATCAAACAACCAGCACATCAGGCGGGGGTGAGGGCTGAGCAGGAGGAATTATTGGATGCCCTCATAAAACTTTAAAAGGCTTGAATGTCAAGTTAAAACTCTTGGGGCCTTAAAACTTGAGTCTCAAGGCACTTCTACCTGCTGTTTCATCACATAAGCTTTTCACTGTTCATGAGCTGCAAACCCAAGATGATTATGACTTCTATTTCCCTGCAGTGTATTTAATTTCCCTTTACTGTTGTCATCATACCCATGTCTGAACCACCTTTCATCTCCTCCTACCACTCATCATCCTTTCAGTTGTAGCCAGTGATGCATAGGCTTTTTAAATAGAGTGTTCCTTGTAGGCTCTTATATCAAAATCTGTTTAACCTCTGGTGCTTTCAAGCTTAAGGCAAAATCACTGTGTATTAGCAGTTCTAATGCGTAACTGCACTCAACAGGAGAGTTAACAAATCTGCAGAGTGATACCGCAGCACAGAGGGGATAAGCGTGCTGCCAGCTGTGGCTGGCTGTTCGGCTTTACTCTCCCTGCTGAAGCTATGGGTGCCTCCACGCTGACCCAGTGCAGCAGCCAGAGACCTCTTGTGCCATGTGGCCACTCTGCTTGACCTGTCCTTATGGTGGAAGGACTGCAGATGGTCCTAAGCTCATCTGGCAGAGTAAGGAAGGCGCTGGGCTCTTCCTCCCTGATGCCACGGACAGGCTTTCCAGACATTACCTTTCAAAGGTTTTGTCCAGAGGAAACACCAAGTGTCTCATCCTCTGCTGTCCCTGCATCCCAGGGAGCCCCCTTGCATCCTCTCTCCTCGTTCTTTATCTCTGTGTGCGCTGTCTGTCACCAGGGTAATCTTAGACACTTGGGCCTCTTCTCTGCTTTAGTATTCAAGAGCAAACGCTCTGCTCGCACCATCATGTTTTACGTGATACCCTAAATGACATGGAGATTTACAATCAGATAAAAGTAGTGGCATCCACAGCAAAGCAATTAAACTGACATCTCAGTGGCTCAAATTTGAATGTAGAGGAAGTTTAGGGTCACATGCAGTTGAATCTCCCCTTTGATTAGGGTTGGCTGGAGCGAAGCAACAAGAAGTAACAGTTCCTAATGTTTCTCCCAGAAACTAGCTCAGGAAAGCTGAGTTGTATTGTCGTTTCTGTTTGGTGGCTGGAGTTTCTTCATATTGGTTCCTTCATCACCCCACAAACCAAACCCTTCAGTAGCAGCTGTAGCAAAAATGAAAGTGCATCTGGGGAGGGGATCCTGAATTGAACTCTTGGCTCTCCAGTTAGCTCAGACATTACTGCGGCAACAGAAGAACTTGTAGATAATGGTTCAGTTTGGTAAGTTCCCCATAAAATATTCACTTCATGCAAGACGCTTCAGTTAACACTCAAGTCCAGGGAGAATCTTATCACTTGATGATCATATTGCAAGAGAGAGAAAAATTCTGTGCTACACAGTACTCGTTTCCTAGAGTTAGTGAGCCTCTTGGCTGAGTGTAAGGCTTCTTGCCTATTTCCATCCCACATATTTATTCTATCAGTCCAGTTTTATAACATCCTAGAAATAATTCACTCGATTTTCTTTCAAAGAGTCAGAAACCATGGCTAGGCATTGGATTGCAGAATATCAAAATGCTTTGCTAATGAGAAATGGGCAAATGAACCTAAGGAAATAACTCCACTTTCCCTGAATATTTCCTCATGCCTGAGACCAAACCCAAAGCCAAGCTGAGCCTTACTACTAGGATGGATTTGTGTTTTTCCAATGTTGTTTTTGATTGCTTCTCACATCCCATCCCTGCTTTGGAGTTTGGGTTTGGATAGAAGCGGCAGTGCTGAAAGGTTATGAAATGGTTGTTTCCGTCATGTCTCTGGCCTAGTCAGCCACAGAAATATTTAGAAGTTTTGGTGGAGCCTCTGAAAATTCATTTTCAGCCATGAACTTTGGGGAAATCTATGGATGGCCTGGGAGAGGCTGCGTTCTGGGGCTTTCAAAGCTGACTAGCAAGATTATTGCTTTGGAAATGCAGAGTAAATGTAAGATAATGGAGATGTATCTTCATTTGCTTCTATTTCAGCACTGCTGCGAAGGTGCAAGGAGTAAAAGGTTGAATAAAGATTCCCCTTTTATCTCATCTTTGTGATGAGAAAACAGGGTGGTTTGGTTTAGCAAAACCCCATCAGTTGTTATGATTTGGTTTTGCAAACCTCAAGCCAGGGAGGCTGGGGTCTGGCTTCCATTATATTCTAACCAGAAAGTTCATGTGGAAGAGCTTTTCTACTCAAACTGTCCTGAATTTGTCCTAACTTCAGTTTAATCCCAGCAAAACGTAAACTCTGAGCCCTTTAGGGTCTGTCTGTCACTGTTGTTAATGTGTTACAATATACTGCGTAGGGTTTGATAGACAAATGAACTCTTGGAGGGTATTTATCATACACGCACACAAACACACACAAATGTATATATATATTGCAGTATTATGAGGTTCTCTTTCATTTGACCACAGTGGTTTTTACTTAGCCACAGAAATCTCATGCATATACTAGCCAGCTCCTATTTTCATTTGTGCTGGGGTGAAATCAAAATCTACTCGGCATGCTTCAAATGAAGGCAGACAGCGTGCCAACACCATGCCACCAAGGGAGAGAGCTCTGTGCTGGATTTTGTCTTCTCTGTCTTTATAGTTCTTGGTGAGTTGCAGCCTAAAGTGGACCAGAAAGAGCAAAATGAACATAGTGATAGTGTGCTGGATGTACTGGATGTGAACAATATTGAGAAATTTAAGATCAACCCTTATAAATACACTTACAGTGTATGCATATAACTAAATTAATAGCAGGCATAACTCTTTTAAAAGTCAGTTGACTTTAATTGACATATCAATATAATTGGCAATTATCTTAATTGATATACATGGCATAAATATTGTGCTCTGGAAAGCTTCCAGTCCTTCTTTGTTAGAGTATTAAGCCACAACATATGCAGATTACATGGAAATACCACTGAAGCATTTGTTAAAAGAATTTCCTTTCTTATGTCTCTTTCTTATATTTTTATACACATGCGTATATATGTAAATATGCAGAAAAAAAGTTATGAGGACATACTGAGTATTGTCAATACAGTCTTTTAAACAATTTCAAGTTATTCCACTAAAGGGTTTCTACAAGTTTCACACTCTGCTTTTGTGGAAATCAGCTTTCAAGTCAGTCAGGCTAGAGATTAGATCCAAAGATTTAAAACCCCTATAGATCAAAAGCAGATGCTCTTAGAAGACATTTCAGCCAAGACAAGCCGTCTGGGGACATTGTTACAGCGGGAGAAGACAATTTATCATTAAAACATGAAAGCCTCTGTTCAATAATAACCAGATGTATTTAAAAAAAGAAGGAAAAGAAAAGAAAAAGAGAGAAAGAAAAAAAATAGGGGTGTCAAGGTCTTGATTCATTTGTCTCCCACTAGAAATCATCTTTATCCCATACTTAGGAAACGAGTGCAGATTCTTTGATGCCAAGAAATAATATAAGAAAAATTGAAACATTTCACGTTGAAAATCCTTGGCAATTGTCAAGGAAATTTTAATTATATAAAAATCTGTGATACCTTAGGTAAAGATAAGGAGCAATCAAGTTAAAGAACAGTTTCCGTGACTTAAAAGAAAAAGAGGGGGGAGTTCTGACAGGACCGTTTCAGACCCTTCTCTCTTTCTTCGTACCAGTTTTTACCTTTTCCCATCTTCACTCTGACCTAGTGCAACTCGGTGATAGCGCTTAGCTTTGACTTAAAACCCTCCCTCCAAACATTTGCAAACGTCATTTAAGCCTTCCCCATATAGCAGAGGGATTGCTGCGAGCCACAGACGTGTAGGGGAACCAGGGCACAGCGAGATGGGATGAGTTGCCTCCTAATATGCAGCATACCGATAGGAGAGACAGGAAGTGAAACTTTTAAGATCTCATTTTTCAATCTCATGCTCTAGCCACTAGAGAGCATCCCTTCCCAGTGAAATGTATAGCTCTGTAACACAGGAAATGCATTTGCTGCCAGTATATGGGAAGTAGGAAGTCCTCTTCACTCTCTATTCTTGTTTTACAGGCCATAGTATAAGAGAGTGGGTGTGATTAGCAACATTTGTTATAGTATATTTAAAATCATTTCCAGGTCTGTGGTTAGACGTTTCAGGCTAACATTCCCTAGAGAAAGAGTACATCTAAGGATTTGGAGCGAGTGATGTGAAGTCAGGACACAAATTCTTTGCCGTTGCCACCAAGCAGGTCACAGAGCTATCTGCCTGAGCTCCCCAGTACAGCCACAAAATGATGCAAACCTCATTGCTTTTCTCATAGGAATATGGGAGTGAAATGCACGTAACGTCAGAGAGATGGGAGGGAACTTGCTGAAAAATGTTTTCATTGATGTTGCTGAGAATGATCATTCTTTGACATGGAAGCTTTTGGGAGAAGTATATTGGTTTTGAAAAGTTCTGGGAAAACTACTCCGGTTCAGGATGAAATTTTTGATGAATTGGAAGGAGATATCTGTCCATCCTGCACAAGTTCAGAGGGGAACACACAACCTGTAGGGCTTTTTTGATACCTGCTTTGAGCCAGGCACATTTGAGCCAAAGTCTCTGATTTCCTGGGTATCCTGAAGGATGGGGTCCCCTATCTCTGACTGTGAAGAAAATCTTTGTCCTGGCCCTGAGGAACCTTCCCAGTAAAACGGTTGTCAAAACCAATACAGAGAGAGATTGCCAGATTCAGTAAAATATGAACCTTATTTTGCCTATCACATTGAATATCTTACATGTGAGGCTGTGTCATCATCTGTTTTCTGTCTAGCTTCTGCCTGCGGTATCCTTAATAGGGGATTTGGAAGAAAGAATGAAATGATCAGATAGGCAAAGATGATGATTAGCCCCTCAAGAAAGGAGGGAAGGCAATTTAGAGAACGTCTCCTAGACTCTGTGATCGAAACTCTGGAGCCGTAGGACATGGATGTTTGTGGATTTCCACAACTCTTTGAGCACGGAGCACAAGTCAGAGGTGTCTTGTATTTAGGTGGCTTCTGGGTTCTAGTCAAGCCCTGCTACAAGGGTTCAAAATCCAGAGATTTTGTCAGGTGAAAATGTTTTCCAGGGAAAGTATGAGGAGACTGTGCCAAGGTCTGGAAAGTATATCAGCGTGCCTGCCCTCTAGGAACTGGAAGCCTTTAACAAACTAATTCCATTCCTTTTCCTTTGAATAAGAAACGAAAGACATTGCCATCTTCTAGTCCAACAAGAACAGTTATGGTAGAAAGTACTTAGCTTTCCAGAAAACTCAACCTGGGTGAGCTGAAGAACTGTCACCATGGAAAAAATGCAATTAATTGTATTTTTATTTCTCCTCTGTGTGCCAAGCACCATTCATTTCAAACAAACCTGTTTACTGTGCTAAGCATAGTAACGTTGATGTAAAGTATCAGGAAAGCATGAGATGGATGCTAGCGTTTGACTATTCTGTTGATGTCTCTGGAGCCGCATGTGGTAGTTTGGAGACCTGTGCAGACCTACAGACCCACTGGGGATGACAGCCCTTTAGTGACACATTTGCAAGTTGCAACATGCAGCTACTGGCTGTAGGTATATCATCTGATATTGCAATTTCTGCTATTTCAAGTGGGCTTCATCTCCTTTTCTTCATTTGGGAAGAAATCTCTTTGCATCTGCCTTGGGAGGCAAATGTTCATAAGCAGAGTGGACTGAAGCAGAGAAGTCGGGTCCAGGCCCGATGAACAGCACAGCTTTTCTGTCATCAGAAAGCTGAGTACTGTCTGTCTTGTTTTGGCTCACAGCAGAAGATCTGACTTAATTGGATCCAGACTGGATCTGTACATGGATTTGGAAACCCCAAAAGTTTGGGAGTTCACATCTGGGGTTCTCACGACAGGTTTAAAGGCAGGAAAAATTGGAGAGAAGGGGCCGTTCAGCAATCGGGAGAAGACAAGATCAAGGAAAATATGACTTACAAGGGGAATGACAAGTAAAAACATTTACCCTTTCATTGCCCAGTGTTGTTACAATTGTACCTATATATTCTGCACGTGTACAACCTTGCCCGTGCTTCTAGGTCCCTAGTGCCTGGGTTTTAGAAGGTGGAGATCCACTGGCATGTGGGTGCTGATGGCCACCATGCTGACACTGTGGCTGTTGTCGCTGTGCCTGAAGAGAAACTCGTTTGGGGCACAACAAGTGCTTCATGTGGCCACATAGACCATTTACACAGTGTGGGAGATCACACACATAAAAGTTTAGTGCAGAAGTGCACAAGCACAGACTCATACAGCCCTTGGGCCTTTTCTGTTAACAATCAGACCCATAAAGCACATTAAAATAAACCTATTTTTACAGCTCTGGACTGCTGTTCAACCAAGCATTTCAAGAAGCAAACAAAAGCACCCACTGCTCTGGAAATATGAGACTTCATTCCTATCCAGGAGCACAAATTGTACTCAGGAGGGAGTTATGAAACCCTGTTTAAGTTCAGATTTGTATTCAGTTTTACATACCTTTGATTCACCCTTCTGTAGGAGGTGTTTTTAATTTTTAGCCTTTGATAGCTCTATACTTTTGTTGACAAACCAATTCCAAACAGTTTTTCCTCAGGGTTATGAGAGCATGAGGCAGAAACAAGTGAGGATTTTTTCTCCCCTTTTTCAAGTGTAAATAGATACAAGAGGAAAGTATGTTCAAGTGCAGAGAGCCTTCTTGCCAGCTGTTTCATGGCTGCCTACACAGTGAGTTAAAGAGGGCATGAGAAGATGCTCTCTGTCCACTGCTGCTCTCAGGCAGGGCTGAATTTAGGGTTCCATGCTGCAGAGTGGCTGAACCCCTCCACATCTGATCCATCCTGATCACTCAAGACAAGGACTGGGTTTCTCATCAGTCACCAAAACACTTTCTGGCTAGAGAGGTCCTATTTGCATCAAGGGCAGCCTTGTAGTGTGGACTTCAGGACTCAAAGAGGTGACTCTGGGGTGGAGAGGCAGCTGCTGTCGGAGAGGCATCCCCTGAGAAAAAAAAACAAAAAAAATTCTGTCTTCAAAACAATGTCTTACAGCATCTAGAACAAAAGGGTCTTGATTTTACTCAGAGATCCAAGCCCAAAACAAATAAGCATTTGTAATAATTGATTGAAAATGCAGAATTGTTTGTTCTCCTTCTAATTTTTCTTTGATTTTCCTGCAATCCTTTCAAGTAACATCACAAATCCTTTTGCATTTGTCAAGCTAAGTGAGCCACTCATTTTTCCCAAACCTTGCTTGGCTGTAAGGGCTTTAAATATTGCAACACTTGACATAAAGCAAAGATTTTTGCTGATAAGCGTGTGTAATGGTTCAAAACTGTTCCAGCGAGCAAATCTGGTTTCTCAAAGGTAAACGATACAAAAAGCTGGCCTTTGATTAAATATTCCAATCATTATATGCTAATGGTGCATGAAGCTGTGATTTATCAGCCAAAACAATGTGCTGGAAAATGAACATAATTCATTAAGCTTGAAGCAAACTCCACTTGGGCTTTCCACTCACAATAATTCTTGGCTGAGAGCAACTGGTGTCATGCAGCAGAAGCCTGTTTGTAGGAGACTTCCCATTTTTTATGCTGCTCTGCTCTCAAGACACGAACTCTGCCACCTGAGCTGTACTCTGCAGAAAGCAACCACCTGAGCATCCATCAGCAGCACTGGCCTGCGCTGCTTGTAAGAGAACCAGGGGCCATGGGGGGGTATTTTTCTTGCGTACCTGTTCTAGGCACTGTGAGCTGGTCTCTAAGTGCCCTGAAAGGCATGAGGTTCAGGATGAGCAGGGACAGATCCTCACCAGAGTGCAATTTCAGGGGCTCGCTTGGCCTCAGTGCAACAGTGCTGCTCTTCCAACAATGAGCGAAGATGACAAAGAGTTGTTTTAACTCATGCTGAGTGCAAGCAGAGAGCTAAGAATTACTGCTCAGCTTTGGCGTAGCGTGGCGTACCCCTCCTCTCTGCCAGCTCCCGCCTCGCTGCTGGGAAGCTGCAGGAGGATGGACTGGTAGCAGATCCCCTCGCCTTGGCCTCCTGTCTCCTCCCTGTGAGAACAGCGCTGGGTGCCAATGAGATATAATTACTTGTCAGGCCACAACATGTTTATTTTTAGGCACGCCGATGTGAGCTGGGGACACGGGCTGATCAGAAGTGGTTTCGTGCTCTTTGCTACCTCCGAAGAAGGGTGTTTGACAGTGCTCGAGCACAGGGCTGGAGATGGTGTGCCTGCTGGTAGCAACACGTGTGGCTCTGTTTTGATAACATCCTGGGGCTGGTTATCGTGTAATAACAAGGAGTTAGGTCTGTTTATTAAAAAAAGATGTCTGCTTTGTTACTGTGTCTTTGCTATAAAAGCAGTTGGGGAAAGGGAAGGAGAAGATGCCAAATTGATTGTTGGTGTAGCTACAGAGGAGGTTCATCACTACAGAGATATTTGTACCATTAGATTCAACTCTTAATGTAAATCAGGGTCAGGAAGCAGTTTAGTCTGTTCCTCATAGTCTCAAAACCTCAAAACCACCGTGATTAAGTTCCTTCTCACCCACTTTGCACATCCAGCTGGACACCAAAGACATAAACCAGAAGAATTTCCTGCCCCTCACATCACTGTTTTCTGTGTTCACACACACAGAAGAGAAACAACAAAATGATGTATAAAGTTTAACCAAAAACAACTCGTCAAGCCCGTGAAGCTTTAAAAGGAGACAAGAGGAGAGGGAGGAAGGTATTTTTGACCAGAGAGGTGTACACAGGCGTGTGGAATTCGTGCCCTGGCTGATACATGGTCACAGGGCTTGAGCAGCAGCAGCGGCAGTGCCAGGACTCACCGGCTGCACCGCTGCCCAGAGCAACTGCCCCAGATGACAGCATAGTTGTCATCGCTCCCAATAAAGCCAGAAATCCAGATGTGATAGGAAAGGGGGCAAGGATGCCAAGCACTGTTCAGGAAAGTTGCCCAACACAGCGTATGCGTGATAACATCAAGCTGCGGTATTGCCATGCTTTCTGCCCATGTTGCTGCAGCGTGGGGTATCTGAACCGCACTGGGCACCTTCTGGTGACTGTTGTGTGCTCCAACCTTCTCTCCCTGGCCCAGCCAGGACTGAGCCAACAAATGTGGTGTTGGGGCATCATATTTACTGTGGCTTTTCTGCTCCAGAGACAACAGCACTGGGCTGGAGGGGCCTCTTTGTCCAAGCTTGATGGTTTATGTCACGGATGATGGATAGCTCTGCTTGTAGAAGTAGCTTACACCTGCAGTTAGCTGGCAGCGTGCGCATAGCTGTTCGGGGAAGCTGACGTGCCACTGCTGCATTAGTGGTGTGATGGACTACTTTCCTTCTCCTTTGATCTAGCAGAAAGCACTTGACAATTTTGGAAGAGGGAAGAAGGGAAAACCCCTCTCACCTCAGTTGTGTTGTGTAAGCAGAGTGCCGTGGGCTGTGCTGACATGTGCTTCTGGGTGGGGGCAAAGAGAGTGAAGAACAGGACCGAGTCCAGCCTCTCAGGCAGGGATTGACACTTGGCCTCTGCAGCTGGATTAAAAAGCAGGGTGCTAATCCGGAGAGTGGGATGGATGAACTCTTTGTTGCAGCTTGGTTCTGGGAAATGAAAGGATGTTGGGGGCACTGGAGGCACACTAGCAGATCATTGGGCAACTGAAGAGTTCATGGCACTGTAGATTCGAGAAGCGCAGGAGGTGCGGAGTAGGTTGTCCTCACTGAAAGCTAAAGGTGTGATGGATGTCCTGGTAGCTCTGTTGTGTGGACACCAGTGTCCCTCCTGCTGTGTTCTCTCTGCCACTGTTCCTCTTTGAGGATCAAATTAGATGCCAGGGTAAGAGCTGTGGTCATACGATATGCCCGCTGTTTTTAGGGACAAGAACTTTTTAAGTGGACAGAGTGCTAAAGAGATTGAGCCAGGGAAAGGAATGAGTGTAAGGAAAATGGTGATTAAACATCTAGGAGTTTTTCCAAGGTCTGCCACAGTTTCTCCATATGACCTTTGGAAATTCCTGCATCATCTTGGCCCATCTTCAGTGGTCTGAGTGCAGCCCCAAGGAAGTGCAAACATGTCCTTTCATCCACTCTTTATTTAAATTATCAGATCTTCTGAGCAGGTATTGTTTTCTGTCTGGGTTTATACAGTAGCTGCCAATAGGTACAATGCCATAGCAAGTTGTGAGCAGAGGCTCAGATCTTCCAAGATACTTAGGTCCGTAATTCCTGTTCAGTAAGAGCTCCTGCTTACTTTGGAGATCTGGGCTTAAGACATGGTGGACCACAAATAATCCTCCTGGCACACTTCGGACTTCTACAAAAGAATAAAATAATTCTTACTTTTAGAGTCCGTCTGCCTGTGTTTCTAACCTTTTGGACACATTTTGATTTATTGGAGGACACAGATTTTAACCCTGAGCTTCCTTCTCAGTATTCGTTCATTACTTTTTCCCTTGTAGTTTACATTCCCTGTTGCTAAAACTAACAAAATGTTCATGTTAACAGAAAGCCTTCTCCCTGCTGGGCCCCAAATTAAACATTCCTGGAAAGGCAGGAGGCAGTTGCTGTATTCTGCATTGTGAATTAACATGTTTGCATAACTTAATGGTCAGTGCATCAGACAGGAATTCCAGAAGAGATCAATCTTCAGTGCTGTTTTTGACTCCATGGGCCAAGCGTCCTCCTCGCTGTACGGCAACGCCGCGTAGGCTGCTGAAGTGGCCTTCTGGTGTGGGGCTATCCATCACTGGCTTTGTGTTTGGTTTCTGTGAGGAAACCACAGAGAATGAAAATACGTCAGATAGCCTACTGAAAAGCAGACATCACTTCTCAAAGCAGAGAGCAAGCAGTAGCACATCCCATTGACAAAACCAGCTCCAGCTTATGAAGAACAGAACTGAATTCTTCCACCTTCAGCGGACACACCTCGAAAAATCATCTTTACCTCCAGCTGCAGCTCTCTTAGTGCTGTGAAACCCCATTTCAGGGATCTGGGGAAACTCCACTCCAGTGCCGCCGTACATGTTGTCTCAGCTGCAGCGTATGAGCTGCTTTGGAGGAGGAAACCACCCATGAGCACATTATTTCCTGTCCTGTGCTCTGCAGAATTTTCTTCTTTAAGAAAACAAGTCAGGATTCTTCCCAAATGTACATTTTTTGTGTGTGTTCAGAGTGTTTCCCTTGCCAAGTTGAGGCCTGATCCAGGCTCAGTCAGATAAAGGGGAAGAACTCTGGACTTCCACAAGGGCAAAGGTCTAAAGGATGCTGTGTATTTGAAGGAAGAGGAGGGGAGGTTACTGTGCTTGTAGATGTTACACTGAGTAGGAAGTAGCATCACCAATATTACTAAAATCTGGGGTGGTGCTACCAAGCTCACAAGGTGTTGATGGAAATCATTACTGTGTACCTCACTATTACTGTTTATTTGTGTTAACAAATTGCTGAGGCAATCATGGGCTGAGATCCAAATGACTTAGCTGCCATACAAGCTAAAACCCAAAAAATAAGCCCTGCCTAGGGAGCTCACGGTCTCCGAGCAAGGTTTGCCCATCCTTATTGCCCATGAGCACTGTCTTATCCTACGTGGTGTTTCACTAAAGTCACTGTGCGGGTAGGACAGCCTCATGGCTAACATTTGTAGGGAAGGTTTGGGTTAGTAATTAAAATATGAACACTCTTGGGATCCTAAGCATGTATTCCCATTGATGTAGCCCACGCTTCATGTTTCCACCTAGATTCACCCAAAAATTCAGGACACAGTTTCTCATAATGTTTTATGGCAATCTGGGAAAACAGAAGGATGATTCCTTGAAGAGCTGATAGGGCAGAGTTACTGAATGACCTCTTTGCTTCCTTCCTAGCAGAGTTACTTCAAAATTTGGGGTTTTAAAAATTCCTAGAACTGATTAAACAAACATTTTTTGCACCAGAAATATTTACCCTTGTTTCTTAGAACTGATAATACCTGTTTTTTTAAAAATGCAACAGCATGCAGGTTGTTAATATTTTAAATATTTTTGCTAGTTCTGCTTCTTAAAAATTTGCAGCCTGTTTGCATATTTATCTTATAGCCCATGCAGTATTTCTCAGACCAAGTCTAGAAAAGCTGTTTCTATTCTATCTAATTCAATTTCATTCTACTGTCATTTCACTGTTTCTTTCCAGGTGGTCCCCTCTTGCTTTTATCTTGCTGTGTTCAGTCACCCTGCACAGCCAAGCAAGTTAAAATATCAGGCATTTATCACTCTCTGGTAGTATTTTCTTACTGCTTTTTGCTCAACGTTTTGTGTTTTTCCTTTTGAAGACACAATGGTAGGCTTCCCAGGCAGGCAGTAAACATTCTTCTTTTATTGTTCAAGTCCACTTAAAATCATCGCAATATGCTTAAAGTTTTTTTGTAATGTACATCAAAAAAGAATTAAAGAATATATTGAAATTTACAGATAGGCAGTGGTCCTGTAAAACTTGTCTTGTCCATAATCAAGCATTAGAGTTGACAGTCTAAGTTAACAAAATCCTCAAATATCTGGGATGTGTCTTTAAACACCAGATACCTCATTTTCTGAAATTTACTGCATGGGGCTGATTTTTTTTAGTATATGATCATATTTTTTCACTTTGTGTATTTAGGAAATATGAAACTAATATATGTTATCAATGCGTAAGAACTCTCCAAGTTCTCCTTTCTAATAAATTCCCTCTTTTTCTAAAAGAAATTGTTTTGTTTGAATGGATAACCACTAACTCCTCTCTGCCATATTGCAAATTATGAAGTGGTTTTGGATGTCTGCTTTCTAAATGAGTGTATTTGATGTAATAAATGCCCAGATGTAACTGTTGTCTGAAGTTGCTCAAATTATTCATTACAGAAAATATTGTTTTGTAATGACATTAATTCTCCTCATAACTGTTCAGTGGACAATTCTTGGGAATGCAGGCCATGCCCCAGGTTGATTTATAAACTGCTAGCACACGCTTTTCATTATTTATTAATTTGTGATTAGTTGCTTGAATCATCTGATGTTGACTGGTTTTTGATTGGACAAGAGAAGTGTGATGAATAGGAGAAGAATGAATTGTAAATTCAGATTTGTAATGCAGCACATCCATCAGAAATGCACAGAAGTGTTTGTAAATGAGAAGGGCAAGCATCACCCCAAAGGTCTTCCAGCTGAACATCCAATGAGATGATGAGTGCATGCAGAAAAAGATCAGGAAAGTGGACTTTGCCACTGAGGTGCTCTTGGTGTCCTGGCAGCCAAACGTCTTGCCAGTTTTATTTTAGGTGAAGGAGAGTTTTAAGACAGAGTCACCAAAGGCAATGAGGTGGAGAGAGCAGGAGAGACTGAGTGAGTGAATTTCTTTGAAAATGTAGCCAGGGGTGAGGAGGGCATTGTGGGACAACTGGAAATGTAAATTAACCCTTTGATACCAAATGAGAGATTATCAGTAGAAAGAGGTTGTCCTTGAAGAGGTGAAGACAAATAGTTTTGGTTCAGTAGCCGAAGAGGAAAGAAGAGCAAAATAGAGGTACGGGCAAGATCATCAAAACGATGGGATTCGTAGCAACAGTCTGGAGGGATATGTGCCCAAAATAACTGTGTATCTCAAGCTCAGAAAAGAAGGTGACATGAGGACTCAAACAGGTGAAGAGAGGCAGGGTTTTTAAGTGTCTGGATGGAAAGGAAGGACATGTCTTATGGATACTTTGCTGGAAAAATGTGGAAGACTTTGATCTAAGCTGGATGTGAAGACCCATAAGACCTACAGAGAGGTCCAATAGATGAGGACACCCTCCGAGGCTGTGGTCCTGAGGGATGGGCAGGAGAATTAGTCTCACCTAAAGGACCCAGGATGTCTCCCTGAAGGGTGGTGGTGGAACTGGTGTCTGTAGGTTGAATAACATCAATTACGGGTATCTTCTTGATTGAGGGAGAGTGCAGGCTGTTGTTCAGGGATTTGGTGAGGGTGGTGTTATAGGGTCAGTTTTGTTTTAAATGACAGAAAACTAAAGCTAGTGATGTCCTCCTGGGCAGCAGTCAGCTGGAGGCTGACTTGTAGTGAGTGCATGCATAATGCACAGTTAAATGTTGTGAAGGCTTTCTGTTAAATGTTGTTGACTTTCATCCTATATGTAAGGATGTGTGATAAGGTTAGACATACCCTGCAGTGCCTGCAATGAAAATACAGGTATTTGTCCTAGGAAACATGACTTGATTTGGAAGAAGCAATTGGATTCTTTGGTTGGGCGATACACATCCAAAGCAGTGCAGACAGCAAAATATTCTTAGTATCTGCTGGCTGGCCAGCAATGCAGGGGAAGGTTCAAACCATTCAACAGCATCTCTCATGAAGCTGCTATTTATTCATCTTTATTATACTAAAGTTCCATGTGTTTTTGCTATTCTATGAATATGCTGGTCTGGCAAAGTTCTTACAGATCCCTAAAAAGGTGACTGGTTTTAGAATTATGTGTTGTTTCTGGTTTCTTTTTTTAATTTTATTTTATTTTTCAATGGCTAGAAATCAATTGATCTTTCTGTAACTGGCAAGCTGGGGTAAAGCATACTTAGAAAAAGCTATATCCCATGGAATTTTTGGCTTGCTTTCTTAAACTGTGGCAGGACATCCTGATGCTATGAAATTACATGGAAAAAAAAGTCTTGGAAGAAAAGGTTGGGATTAGTAGCTTTGTTACTGAATGGATTTGATGAGTTCCTGCTTTGATAGGAACATTATGATGTTGAAAAGTAACAAAATCTTTGAAGAGCTCTGGTGGATTTTGAAATGAAAATTGAATGCAAAACTCTGGAACGTTTTAAAGAATAGGCACTTCATGTTTATTAAGCCCCCTCCATGACTTACAGGTACTGAGCTTGTCTTTACAACAGAAACATCTGGCTTCTTTGCTGTCTTTATTAAATTGTTCCAGTGATTCTGAAAAAAAAATAGCACTGAGGGAAAAGGGAAGTGAAGTGAAAAAGATACATTTGTGGAGAGGGACGGTGAATAATGCAATAATTTCCCTGTAGTTGCACCCCAAATATTGTATAGAGTGAGGCTGACACAAGGGAGAGGGAGAGAGCGGACATCTGGACCAGCAGTTTTTCAGATTACCAGAAATTTGTGACATGTTACTTGGGAAAGATGTAATTAAGATTTATTTATTTTTTGAATGCTCTGCTCTTTTGTATTGTTTTAGCACACATGGCATTCATATAAATAAATTATAATAATAATAGTCTATGAATATAGCGTCTCATCCGCAGCCCACTGAAGACTATGGGAGAGCTTTCCATTGACTTCACTCGGCACTGAGTCAGCCTCACTGAGAGCCTTTGATGAACCAGTAACAGCCATTAAACTCCCCCACATCCCTCTGTGTGGGAGAGGTGGCAATTTTCATTGCATGTTTTGCTGCTGGACGCAGTGAGGAAGGGTGCATGTGGGTGACTGGTGCTGCAGAAACTCAAGCTTGTCGGTCGCTTCTCCTCCACCGCCGACCTCTCCTGCTTCCTGATGATCAGGAGGATCACAGCAGGTTTATGTACCTGACAGGTTCATTTGACTGCTGGAAAGCTAAGTGTCATGAAAGTCTTGGTAGGTAGGTCATGCAACACAAAGGAGTGGGAGATACTGGAATATCTGCTGAAGCCTGCTGCTTCGGGGAAGCTCAGCAGACCATGTATGCAGTTAAAAAGGACCCACTAGCCACCAGTACGCTGAGCTGTGGTACCCACGTTACCACCAGGAAGGTCTGACTGCCAGAAATGGTTTTGAACCAAAACACCCTGCTTCCCAATTGTGCTAAGGGCATGCACACAGCCTGCTATGGCAGCTCAGCTGACAGCCCATAATTGCTTTAGTTATGAAAGCCCATTTGTTTCTGAATGTGGGACCATGTGTAAGATAAACATGGGGACTGGGAAAGCAGTGTAACAAAAGCGACATTATACAATTGGGTTTAGCCAATAGGAAGAGCAATCAGCTCATCTTCAGCTCAGCTATGGCTTCTATAACTCACTCGCTTAGCTACTGTCATTTTCCCAATAAATATTTTCTGAATGTAGAACAAGGAAAAGAGTCTATTGTTTAAATCAAATAATTCTATACCACATTAAACACAGTGTTTTTATTATCTGTTGATGAAAAGAAAAAGATGTCTCCCTAAGAAAAATACTGTTACATTAAAATAAGAAATTATGGTAAAGGACTAAATCACATTTGCTATGTAACAATATAGCAGAAGAGAGTCCTCACTTCCCAGTCCCTCTCCATCACTAGTGAAATCCAAACTGCTTGGAATTACTTTTAAGCTTATGCATTCGTAAGTAAAGAGAGTAGGAATAATTAATTTGATTTTGAGCAATTGTCTTTTTGACAATTAATTTTGATTTTGAGCAAATAAATTCCATTCCACAGCACTGGTAGTGGTTATTTGGAAAAAAGAGAAAAGAAAAAGAAGAGACAGACCCTGCTCAGGCTATGGGACTTTGGGTTCATTGTCTAAAGGGTAGAGTTATTTTGTTCTCTGTATCTTTAGCTTGGAATAAACAAACCCAGACATGTTTAATGTAAAAGATATTGCGCTAGTATGCTATTGATATGCCAGCAAAGCCCTAATCCAAAGCCTGTTAACATTGTTCAGTGAGACGCTGTTGACTCCAGTGGGCTTTGGAGCAGACCCAGAGACAGTTTCATGTACTAGCTAATAATCCTACTGCAGGGTGGAACCTGATTCCTGGCACTTGGCAGGAATTTCCTCATTTATTTCATTAGGCTTTGAATCAGACTGATGTGGTGATATTCATCTCATCCTATGTTAACAATCTCAGGATTTGGTATCTCATCATTTAGGCTCACTTTTTCATCAGAGGACGACACGGACACCTTCAGAGGGCAGTTCAGCTCAGCTGTCTCAGACTGCTGGCTCTGGCCGTCTTGCTCCGGATGCTCCCATCTCTCTTGGCTCAGTATGATGGAAAGAGCCAAACTGGAGAGATGAGGCAGCTCACTATCAGATAGCTGATGAGTCCCACCTCTGTTGATCCCTGTGCAGCTAACTTAGGGTATTCTTAGTGCGTGAAAGACTCAGCTGAATTACTTGGCACTTGAAGGTCATTGACAATATCATAGAGAATCAAAACCAGAACTTTAATTTGAATAATCACAAGCATAATAGAAAAAAATAATGAATGCAGTATTTTTGTCTTTTCATCCAAAAGCAATTAGTCCCAAACACATAAGGAGGAGAACAGGACATGGACAAATCTTCAGCATTTACAAGTAGTGTGAAAATACTGCCATCCTGAGAATTACTTTGATTAGCAGCAGTATCAAGTTCTGAAATGAGATGAGGACTCACTGTAGAAGATACAATATATGTACATAGTAAGGGATGTCCTCTAAAGAGCATGGAGACTGCTAAATAAAGAGCTAGTATTGGGAGAAACCAAAGTTAGTGACTTGCAAAAGTTTGCTCTGTTAGTCAGTGGGAGAGCCCAGACCAGGATCTTGCACTCCTTTCTCCTTGTTTGCTGCTCTGTTCTCCCACTTACGGGACAAGTCAAGAGTAGAGATTTCAATCCTAAATAAAATTATTACCCAAAATCATTACGCAGCTTTAAGGAGGAACCTTGACTTATGTTTGCAGTGGACACTTGCTTGTGCTGTTCTTAAGGAATAACACATTCTGTTACTCTTTCTTTTCTCTTGAAATCACTTGAGTTTTGCCAGCGTGTGTGACTTTTCCCTGGCCTAGAGCCATCACCACTTGGCCTGTGTCCTCGCCTTTTCTCACCAGCTAATCAAGCTCAGGCATGATCAGTCTTTGTGTGGGGGATTGCCAGGGAGAATCCACGGTGCCAGAGGAACGAATGGTGAGGTTTGCGAGGCGGGTTTTCTCACTCTGAGTCAGCGCTGAGCCACTGAGTCAGCCCGGTTTTCGGGGGTGGCACATTCCCTCTGCGATGAGGAGTAATCTGCTGTTTTCTGCTTAATATCAAAAGGATGCAGTGAATTAAAAACAAAACAAAAACCAAAACCAAAAAGCCAAAGTGTTTCAGACCTTTGCTTTAAGTAAAGATTTATTTTACGGACACTTATCTTAGATGAGCAAGGGAAGCCAAGATGGAATACAGTGAAATATATATGCTGGGGTGAAGGTTGGTAAAGGTCTGCTCAGTCTCCTTGCTCCAAGCCCTAGGAATATTCAGGAAAAGCAAGACTGGATTGAAAAATAATGAAGGGAATTGCCTTTTCCACGTAAGATGTCATTCATTAAGCAGTGGAGCCCATCGCTGTAGGAGGGTACCTGGGACATGAAATTAGCTATGTTGAAAGGGGGTTGAAGAGAAGATCGGTGTGGCCGTACCAAGCTCCATCCAAGGGCTGTCACACTGGGGTGCTGCTCAGAGCCATCTGCACTTGCAGCCAAGACATTCAAGAGCCTTGAGCACATTTTTTTGGAGAGGGGTGAGGGATGCAGGCTGTTTTAGACTGCTGAAGAGGAGGTACAGGGGTGATCGAATAGCCCCCTACAGTTATTTGAAGGGCGGTTACAAAGATGTCAGTGTCAAACTCTAAGGAATGCCACATGATAAAACAGTGAGCAGTGAGCAATAACAAATTACAGCTTGGGAGGTTTAAATTAGACAGAAGGAAAAATTTTTTGCGAGGAGGGTGGAGCAGCACTGGAAGCACTCCTGGTTACCCAGGCTGTCATGGTATCTCTGTCCTTGGAGGCTTTCAAGACTTGGCTAGACAAAGCGTTGGCTGACCTGACCTACTGTCAGCAATAGTCTTGCTATGAGTGGAGGGTTGGACTGAAGACTTTTAGAGATTGCTTCCAACCAGCATTCCTGTGATCTTATGATATCCAGTGTGGAATTTCCTTAAAATTATGTCATTAAAAATTGAGTCCATGAAACTTGCCAGTCTCCATTAAAATCCCTTGTCCTGATTTCCCTTCTGATGGTGTCTTTTTTCATCTACACTGCCAAATCACATCATACCCCCTCGCAGGGTATGTCAGCCAGTGCACCTACATGAAGAGTATCCTCTGTGCTTGCTGAAAAAATATTTGCAAAACAAAAAGTGTGGGTTTACTTTTTCTGATACTCACACCACCTTCTGCAAGTCCATTTGTCTGGCCAATAGCCTGAAAAAGCTTCGTTCGCCCCTGGTTGGCATTGCTTATGCCAGCTTTATTTCCTGGATTTTTATTTGAATCCTTCATTACCGGCTTCATCCAAAGGAAAGACAACTCCAGCTTTAACCAAAACTTGAAAAACAGAATGGGTCACCTAATACCACTTTGTTATCAACTCTTGTGGCAGGAGAAACCCGCACCTCTTCAGTGAAGTTATGAGAAAGGAAAGACAATTTGAGGCTGTACAGTTCCAGCTGCCATCTCTCTTTGCTATTGCCATGGAGCCACAGTAGGCCCCCATCCAAAGCTGAGCCAGACATATTTTACATAATAAAAAGATATTTTGAAGTGTTTAGGCAGATAAGTGAAAAGCAAGTGGCAATCTTCTCCTTTTATTTTTTGTCACTGGCTATTTGCTTTCTGGGCTGGAATAATTTATTGTTCCTTTTCTGTCCAATAGGAGAGATAAATGAGGGTGAATTCTTCAATGAGCAAAACATACATTTGGAAACATCATTTTAGTATCAAAATGAGATTTCCATAAGACCTTGCTGAATGAAGCTGTAGCAGTATGTCTTGATCCCTCAGTAGGAAAGGAAAAGCAGCCAGAAATTTCAGGACTAAATGGTCTTGTAGTTCATCATCTTCTTTCTTTGTTATTTTTTTGTTTATAGAAAAAGTGAATTTATTGAGCGTGGAAAAATACCAGATTGACAGCTCTGGAAAATAAAAGCCTCTCTTAATCCAGAGTGCAGATGTGGCACAGTCAGGATTAATGCAAAATGCCTCTCTGAGATCCAAAGAAATAATTGCAAGTCGTTTGGCAGAGGAGGGGCACTCCGCCCAGGTACTTATCCAAGGGTGTTTCAGAGGGCACAGATGCCGGCCAGTGCTGAAGTGCTTAAAAGTCAGTTGTGCCTTTGAGTTTCTCTGTGCCACTCCTGTTGCCGAGCTGCTCTGCCAAGGGGACCGTGGAGTAAGGGAGAGGGAAAGAAGGCCAAAATGGGGAGGTTTATGCTCATTAGGAAGTCATTTAAGTCACCAAACAGGCTCTCAGCAATTCACTGCGACAGAAATGGATTAGGATCCAGATCGAAACTGTCTTGAGAGGATTGGCATCATTTCTGGTTTCTGTGGAGACGATCCTGCCTCGAGCAGGAGGAAGCTGAGTTTTGACCTGAAAGCCTGAGAGCTTGGAAGTCGCTTCCAGGCTCTGGGTCTCAACACCTCTCCAGTTCAGAGCTGGTTAGCGCTGATTTACACAGATACAGGGTTTCACTGTCCAGTAGCAAGGCAGCTTAGCCTAATGCATGAGTATAGCATGAGTATATAAGGTGAGACTTGGCATACACCCACAAAGCACTGAAGTTTGAAGTGCGGGAATTAATGCATTCTGCAGACACCACCTGCCCTTGATACTGCCTGTATGCTGGAGTGTGCCATTGCTTTGGGTCCAGCATGAACCAGGTGATGTCTTTGCACCTGTAAGGCATGGATGTGGTACATGGGCAGCACTACAGGGCCCTTCACCTCTGAGCCACAGGGAGTCAGGGGATTAATGCTATTAAGAGCAGAGGATCCAAGCTCCTGCCCAGATTTTCCTCTTCACCTAACAACCCTGTAGCCTGGGGAGAGCTGTAGGTGGTTGTGAGTTGGATTTGGTGTATTCAGTCTTTATTTTGCATGCTTCAGGGGCACTCTGTTGTGTATGGGGAAGGTTGGTTGTTTTTATTTTTCATTTTTTCTCTGAAGTATATGACTTTTTCATCAGGGTGAAAATCTGTCAAATGGCCATTTCAGACTGCCTAGAAATTACAAGGATCTGGAATCTATTAAAGCATAAATGTCAAAAGAAAATTACTGCAGAGTTTGTCCGTCCTTTCTTGTTTTACTCCTTGATGTTAACTTTCCTTGTTTGCTGATGTGTGCTTTTTGTGCAGGGGTTAAGGAAAGAAAATCTTCTTAAAAAAGATGCTACAGCTATTAACTATTTTTGCATGTCTGCAATGTGCAGGCTCTGTATGTGTGTATGTGTATGTATGGTTTTCCATCAAGATAAACCTGCTTAGAAAACTGTAGTGGTTAAAAAGGAGAGACTGGATACCAGAAACCCTGAACTAAATAATTCTTTTTTTACCCTGTGAATATTTCTCAATTATACTTGTAATGCACCATAACAACAAACAACATGTTTTCTTAAGTGTAAGTAGATTTGCTGTTGAGGAAGTCTGTGCCAAAGCTATTTTTGAGCAAGCAGATGTCAAGGGCCTAAACAAAACCTGAAGTGTGCATAGGCATTATGAATTGCACTTGCATGCAGAGACAGACTGAAGACAGAGAGCTTGTTAAATTTTACTAGATTGTCTGCAAAAAGCTGCGATTTAGGTCAGTACACGGTATGCGGTTGATTATGGTGTATGTACCAGCCCCTTCCAAAGCTCAACCTATAATCCTTGATTTTCTTTGAAAACACTTTGTACTTCCAATATACAGTTGAAATAAAATTCAAAGAAGGGTCAGATCCTCTGTTGGTTGGCATAACTCGCTAGCCTTATTTCTGCTAGCCCTAAGGACACTGGACGGAGACTTGGTCCAGAGTAGGTGCCATCGTGCCTGAGGGATGTCCCAAGTAGAAGGAGACGAGCAGTACCAGGAGCAAGTGCATGGAGGTGGCGTGTATCCCTTCTTCTCGAATGCTGGAAATCACTTCCATGTCCATAGGAGTCGTCAGGAGTTAGTGGTGTGCACAATACTGGGAAAGCAATCTGAACGGGCAAAATAAAAGATCTCCCAGAGTCTGACTGCATTGTGAACTTTCCTTTCTCCAGTTTCTTTCTGCATAGATGTGTTTAGTTTATTACATATTTCAATATAGCACTGGGAAAAGATGTGGGACAGTCTGGAGGTTCCAAGGATTTAAGAACTGAAAACCTACAATTAGTGTTGGTTGAGGAATTGCAATGGATTTAGATGTTTTAAGCAGCAAGGAATGAACTAAGGGTCTTGTGCTGTTCTGCAGGACTGGAGTAAGTCCAGGCACAGTTTGCTGCTGGGAGGGAAGTTATGACAATATCATGTCTGGAAGGACAGGATGGCTTCTCGGTTTGGTTTAGCAAAGCCTGGGGGCCTGATGCACATTTACACGAGTGCTCCCTTGCACTGTGGTGGAGGTGTTGATTATTGTCAGCAGGCTGCAATGCCGTAAGTGAAAATCAGACGTGTTTTACAGGGAACACTAGGAAGGTTGGCAGGAGACCCTTTTTCCATGTTTGCAAATAACATGATGTGAAATTCAGCAGCTTTGTGGCTGTCGAACAGGGCCGCAGAGAGTCTATTAGGGCACATGTGTTTCCAAATTTTACCAATGCCGAAATACCTCCCAGTAGCTGTGTATCAAAGAATAAGGCATTAATTTTCCTGAGCACATGCTGTAACACTGAACTGCACCAGAAAGGAAGTTTACAGAGTTCAGTTTGATCCATGTAAGTCTGCGCAAGGGATCACTAAAACCCAGTAAAATAATATTGTGGTCCTTAGAAAGTGAGCTTGGTGAGACTGCAGCGATACCACATCCCAGTGATCCCCTCGATCATCCTCAGTGGGGCATCCATCACTAGAAAACATGTCTTGTTGTCTAAAACACTGTCCAGAACTTGTCACATGTTTTATTATTACCTCACCAATTATGTCATAGGATACGCTTAATAAAATACTTTGGGGAAAAGATTTAGCAATTTTAATATACGTGCAACACCTTCATTGTACTATGTCTCTTGCTAGTTTGTGATCCAGGGGCATTTGGTGTGTTTAGTATTAGCAATAAAAGCCTTCAAGGCCATGCAGCTGATCCCAGAGCCTGGCTACAGATATGCATGAGAGGGTAAAAAAAAGTGCTTTTTTCATTTACTTTAGCTTTATGACTGTTAAAAAGATGCTGAGATTCTCTAAGCATCTCTGAGTCTAGTTAGCTGCACAAACTGGGTTGATGGCAGATATAATGGTTGATTTCAGAAATAGTGGTTTTCTTTCATGGAAATTCATTATATTTACAATGCATAACAGTTTTTTCTGGGGTCTTTGAAGTGTTGGAGAAAGTTAGTATTAGTCCTGAATTTAGAACTAGAATTTCATCTTTTTAGTACTGCTTCCCATGAGTTGAATTAGCTGGAATTAAGGCAAACGATTTCTTGTTGGAGTGCTACCAGCACTGAAAATCAAATAGTTTGGGGGCGAACTCGAAAGGAAAAGTTTTTTTCATATCCTGGATGAAATTAACCAAGAATAGCTTTTCAAACACGATTTTCAGAACGCAAGATTTTCCTTGACTTCTGACAAAAACAATTGTATTCTGAAAACTCAACACGTTGTTAAGATGTGTCAGTCTGAGAAATAAAAGTGTATAATAATTTATTCTGAAACCTTTGTAGTAAAATGCTTTGAATAATTTTACTTTCTCTATTGAAACACTTCAGTGAATATTCTAAATTTATTTACATTTTTTGTGTTAATAAATAAAGATCATTTAAATAGATCCATACAACATCTGCCATGTTCACAGTTTCTCAAATTTCTAGACAGCAGACATAGAAGCACAAAACTGTTTCTTATTTACTAGAAACTATATAAAAAGCTCAGATCAAGAGATTGCATTTGTGAAAACTCCTTGGAACATGTTAGTTGTAATTTTTCCTTAGAATGACAAAATTCATTGAGTAGATTTGGGCAGGAGATGACATAAAATAGGCTTTAATAAAATACACGTAAGTCTGAATACCTCAGAGACTATGAAGTGGAAACCAGCCATGCTATCTATACATTGTGCACCTCATTGCAGCTCAGGTGGTGCAAGCTGGGGTCTTTCCCCTCATACAAGTGATCAAAGGAAAGGCGTAAATAAGCTGAAGATGTCACTGCACGACCAATGCAGAAGGAAATGTTCCTGAGATATTCCACCATCTGAAGTTGGGTGGAAGGGGACCTGAGTTTCTTCTCACAAGCTCTCACCAGGAGTTAGCAAGAAGACGACAAATCCATGGTATGATTGGAAGAGACAACTTCAGCCTCTGCGAGGCCAAACAGTGCAAATTTTATGGGTGATTATAGGGCTGTGCAGGCCACTACCAGGTCCAGGGCCTCTGAATGAAGGAGGATGACACACTGCAGAAGGCAGTCCGGGAGAATGTAATGATAATAGCAGTCCTAGGCCTAGGTTTGTGAGAGGAAACAAGATTACCTCACAAAATAAATATTACTTAAGCTATTCACTTAAGAAAGGAAAGTTAATGCCTAGGCATCATGCCTAAACGTGAGAGATTTATCCTTCTCTTAGAACTGTGCTGCTTCTGCCAGAAGTTCTGCATTACTGCATTAGGTTCTCCTGCGGGACTACACTGCCATCTGGTTCAACCTATTGTTCTAAGGACTTCTAAGACTAAAGCATCTAACCTACATTCTGTGTGCACTTATGCATACAATTATTTACATGGTTACACATGTGTGCACGCTATTTATTGAGAAGCGCTGAGGTTTATGATATGTAAGCAATGCCCTGTAGGCTGTAGTAAGTGTTCACAAGACTTCCAACCCAAGGCACAATAGTTCCCCTTATAAACGAAATCCCTGGTCAATGTATGTTTTATTACACTCTTGAAGAATGCATTTTCCTCTCCAAATCTGATTCACTTTCACTTACTGTCTGTTGAAACATCTCTTTTTTATAATTCAGAGGGACTTGCAAGACTCGTGGCCAGTAGAAGGACTCTAATGAAATCCATCTTGGGTAGAGAGGGAGAGGCTGCTGCTATAGTCTTTATCTCAGTATACAATGATATGGGCAAGAGTGGCTATGACTGGAGGTCCGTACCTGAAACAAGCCACCATGGGAGCTGCAGGTCCTTGTGTGGGAAGATGGACTTGATAGAGGTGTGCTTGTCTGGAGCACTGAAAGGTGCTGAGAGGGTCTCTTGTGTACTGGTGGGAATTGCACTGAGTCTCAAGATGAATCTCATCACTTGTGGCAGGATCAGTGCTTTGCTGTCCTTGGTAATAAATGTTAAATCCAGGGAAGTCTGGAGTACTGAAGTCTCCCCAGGAGAACTGCAGATGTTCATACTCAGTGGAAATGGTGCAAAAGCTCATGAAACCCAAGTGAAATGGAGAAGATGGTGGTGGGACAGTGTTGTGCAGGTAGCATGGCTGCTGATGGAGCCAGATTTTCTCCTCCCACACATCAGTGACTCTAATAAAGCCCCAACACGTCTTCCACTTGAGAGATCCTGGCCATACATACAAATGCACAACGAAAAACATCTATTTGATGAACTTTCCCTGGGCCTCATTCTGTGAGTTTTACTCCTTATAAGTAGGTTTCTCTTGTGCAGTGAGTCTGCAGGAGGTGAGGATGTTCAGCGCCTCCCTAAGCTGAGACTTTAGCCTGAAAATCCAAGTGACTTTCCTCTCCTGACATATGAGTGCTTTTGGCTATCCATAATTGCACTTTAATTATTTGCAATTTAACTGGCGTCAAGGAGTTGCTACTCCACAAGACAAAGTGGGTTCTGGCTGGGATCCTGGCTGGTATTGGGATCCTGGCTGGGGACATAGTTGCTTACAGAGGATTTATCCCTCCAGGTACAGAGTCACTGGGGTGGCCCTTTGGAGGTTTGGACAATGCGTGTCCGTACCCAGCGCATCCTTTAGGCGTTCAGCCAGCCTTTCCTTTCAGCTTGAAATCGGTGGTATAAGAACATCATCTGGAGTATATGAACATCGTCTACAGCCAGGATGGGAGCGCGCTAACGATCTGTGTGTGCGCAAGTGTGCACGCAGGCTGGAAAAGCATTGCTCCGTCCATAGATGGCTGTGAGGGGAGTAACCACAACACTGCAGAGAACCTCTGAACGCTGTGCGCTAGGGCTTTACAAGCAAAAGAAAACCCCGATGAAAACAAACAGCCCCTGGGCTAATGATCTGCTGCTCATGTTTTGTGAATGGGGATGTGGGACGAGGATGCTGGAGAAAGGCAGGGTGGATATGGAGCTGTTTAGCGTGCTCAGTAGCTGGGGGTCTTTTTCCTATCATGGCTCAGTCAAGCACAACATCAGGTTTCAACGGCTGGTTAGCCACAACCATTCCAGGGTTTATTTTATTATATTTTATTTTTATTTTTATTGTTGTTTTGTAATCAGGAGGGCTGCAGTGGTTTCCAGAGTGCTACATCTCTGCAGACCTTGTGAGCCTCTCCTGTGTGAAGTGGAAAGGAAGGAGAAAGACACGTTTGAAACGAAAACAAAATAGGAAAAAAAAGAGCGCTGGTATTTGCTGAGGAATGCTCCCCACAATGCTGAAGTTGCATAAGTGCCGTCTTTGTTTCAATCAAAAATCTGCTTTTTGGGTTGAAACAAGGCCACCACTAACAAGGCCAGGAAAGAAATTTCCTAATGGTTCGAAGTGAATTTAGGATTTTGATGGAGCATTTGATTCTGAGTATGGTTCATATAGCTGAAGAAACAGAAATACAGTCCCTCCACATCAGCCAATGCATACAAAAATGCCACAGCGCAGACACAGCTCGGGCACCCTCACCACATGGCTAATGGATTTGAAGGGGAACCCTGTTCCTCTACGAGCAGGGGAAATGAAGAAGTGACAGATAAGGGAACTCGAAGGGAGCGACACAAGGTATTTTGCAGCATTTGGGATGAATTTTATGGTGAGATGGATTGATTACAGGCGCTGTTATTGGGCCATACAATCGTCAATGGCAGTGAACCAGCCCGGGCTGAATTTGGCTTAGATAGTGCATTATATAATCCTCTGAAATTTGCATGGAGTGTGTTTTCCTATCTGAGTTTTTTTCCCCCTTTAATTCCTTCATTTCCTTGGTCAGTTCTGAAACATTCCCTTTTTCCTCTTTAAACATTCATCACCCTGAGAACTAGTTTGGGAGCAGCGGGCAGCCTGTACCAGTGAGTGCGATGGTTTTTCTGCTGTATTTCTGTGTCTCAGAGCACCCTTCTGAGATTCCAGGAGAGAAGCAGGTGAAACTGTTTGCCACAAAACACAAGTGTTACGTTGCATACATTCATTGTTCAGCCTCATATCTTCTCTAGCCATGGGCCCATCCTGCACCCACCCTGCCCCTTGAGCAAACCATGTCTCTCATTAATCCAGAACTGCTTCTCAGAAATGGGTATGTTGCCACTATCATGGTGTTAGTCCATAAGACCTGGGTCAGGTGCCACCCAGCCATCAGACAGGAGCTGGTGGTAAATATTGAGCATGTAAGTGCAGTGATCTTTTCCCACATGTTTCTGGCCAGTTTGGGGCAGACAGGCATTTTGAGAACTTCCTGAGTTGGAGGCTACATCTGCAACAGATAGGTCAGACCACTCCCAACAGTAAAAAATACTAGACAACTTCATCCTGAAGTGTCTCTGAGTAGCCCAGGTTGGCTTTCCCAGCAGCTGCTAGTCAAATTACACCACCTGAAAACAATGAAACCCAAAAGGAAAGAATGAAGAGAGAGCAGAAAAACACTACCCATTGCTTTCATAAGCAACTCACCTTTTCTTCCTGTAGCAATAGTTCTTTCTGTCCCAGGTAATTGAATTTGACACATTTTAACCATGCTAACATTTGGCTTTCAACACATTTCTCATATTGTGGTCAATTATTTTTCAGCAAGGCAAATACCATCTGCAGTTACACTAGTGCAAATAAAATCACATGGGCCATCAGTTCCCGTGCTTCAGGCATAAGCTCACGATGATTGAGGTCAGGAAGAAATCACACCACTCATAGCAGATTGAGGCTTTGACACCTTCTCCTGTAGCATCTGGAAGTGGCAACTGCTGGAAGCAGGATAACAACCCTGCTGGGCCACATCCTGCTATGATCCAGAGCAGGTCTTTATGAGGCTTTTCCAGTACAGAGTATTGTCGTACTTACCACTTTGTTTTCCACCCTTGTGAAACTAAGCCTACGTGATTGGCACTGATTACTTTTCATTTGTGACTGTGCGGGAAGTTGTAGCAAGAGTAGGTCACACAAGAAATGTGTGGCGGAGCCAGAAGTAAAAATCCAGCTGCCTTACCCCAGTCATAGGCAAAAGAGCCAAGCCCAGCTTTCTGTCTCACAAAAAAAAAAAGCCATTTTAATGAGAGCAGCCCAGAGGGGTTTGCATGGGTGGCAGATGAATGATTCAGTGTGTGTCCCAGTGCACAGATTTCCTGGACCATGAAACCAAAAAGTGAGGATTCCGTATTGATTGTGCTTTCTTCCGTGAAGCTTTGTGCAAATTTCTGCCTCAGTTTCCCCACCTGATATAAAGCCTGATGGTCTTTCCCTTCTTTTGCTCAGTAAATTGAGATTTCTAGTTGACAACTACTGAAGCTTGTTACATTGGTACTGTCCTTAGGGGTGGCATGGTGTGATTTGCTTGGTTTATTGCAAGGAAGGAAACATGCCTCTTCCTCTCCCAGCTTCATGTCCTGACAGGTTGTACCATGGCTAGGAGGAGTGTCGTTGCACCATCAGCCACGCCAGAGGCTTCTCCTCTTGGACAAAGCCAGGTGGACTCATGAGGTTCTGCTTGCCTCTAATGACTGCCCGTGGATGACACTGGCAGATTTCCTTCCCTTAATCATGTAGAAAGGACTTGACAGTCTGTATTACAGCTTTACAAGAACATGAGCTTGCAGGGAATTTTATGGATGAAATAAATCTCTTTAAAGGAATGCCAAGACTCTAGGACACTTGAGATTTGGGGTTTGAGTGTGTATATATTTATTTGTATATATTTATATGGTTCTCTGTGGAATAGTAATGATCCTGCAGATTCCCTGTTCTCGTGACCACCATGAAATGTTGATACATTAAACTGCCTGAGCAAGATGCTGATGCCCTCCATCTTCTCCTCTGGGGAGAGAATACAAGGAACCTGAGCTTAATGGGGCAGCCAGCTGGTGTGCTGGTGTGAAGCCATTGCTTCCCCAAGGAGTGAAGGTTACAGGCCTAACGAGCATCCAGCAGCAAAAAGTGGATCTAAGAGTTTCTGGGTGGTAATATTAACACTTTGGTAATGGCTTAGAGGAAAGCCCTAAGTCCTCTTGGACCTGGCTTCTGCCTGGTCGAGAAACCACGGAGCTCAGATGAACGTTGTTCCAGCTGGAACAGAGCCTCCGAAATGCTCCGTCTTGGAGAGGGGGAGAGGTAAAGGAGAGAAGTGAACACAGACAAGAGGGAAGGCAAGATGGAAATACCAGGAGACTCAAAGAGAGGCAGGAACCTCTTTTGCTCTCTGGATGCTGCTGAGCCACCCCTTTCACCTTGAGCTGTTCTCAAGAGGAAATGGGAGGGAATCCAAAGTTGTGCTTGTGTCTTCACAAAAGTTCCCAAAGGGCATGTCTTCACATACAGACGCAAAGACACACATGCACATTTCCAGTTCCCTGTGTTGCACACTTCACATGCTCAGGAATGTCTTGCAGAGTCGTGCTGTCATTATTTCCAACAAAGACAGTTAATATTCCTACACTTGCCAAGCAGTGCGTGGATATAGCTAAAAGAACACATTTTTGTTTAAACAGCAAAACAAGCACATGGGTTCCCCATTCCTTCCCTCCTCCTGTCTGCAATTCAAGTGGACTCCTAGTCCTAGGGTATTATTCCTGGCTGAGAGGGAAAGTTTATATGAGTCCCTTGTTACTGCTCTTGGCAGCTCATCACACTATTCCTGTAATACTGCAGCGCAGGTCTGGCCAGGGAGCAAAGCACAAAAGATGGGAATTTGGGAGAACCAAGAAATGCTTCAGGTCAGGAGCAATATACCATGAGGGGAGACGGAGATGTGGTGGGGTGAGCAGATGTGCTCCTTCAAGCCTCCATCCAGTTCATGCCCTGAGCTGGGGAAAGAAGCACAGAGCAGGGAGAAGACAGCAGTCGCTTCTTGGAGTGTTTTGCCCAGATAAACCTTTTTCTGAGTGTATTCATTTCCAAATGTGGAAGTCCCTGCAAAAAAAAAAAAAAAATGCAGGAGGCAAATTATTGCCACTTGTACAAGACTCAAAGTAGTAGGCTTTAGGTACAGCCAGGGAGAGCCAGGTTTGACCTTGGCAAGTTCTTTCCTAGCAGGAGAGGGGCGAGAGATTGGGCAAGATGCTGAGCTTCCACCACAGGAGACTTTTCAAGGGAGTTTGGACGTGCATCTGTCAAGAACTGGCTTATTTTCTGCAATTCCATATTAGACCTAAAGATACCTCTGCATTACAGATCACAGGAGACTAAACTGTAGGCTGCTGGCAGACATCATAGTGATGGTTCCTACAACAGCGGAAGACTGCTTAGGTGATACACACCTAGATAACCCTAACAGACCATTCTCCGCCATTCCAGGCGCTTTGACTGGGGTGAGGTAGAGGGAGGTCATTGTATCTGAACACTTAAACTGTGCATACCAGTCAGGCATTAGTTTTCTATACCCAATGTATAGCCACTGATCTAGGCTGCTCAAACTCTCCTCTTCCACTCTTACAGCCTCTGGTGCTTCTACAGAAGGTCTAGAGCAAAAATAACCTCTAGACAAGTGTGTGCATGGGTATGGGGAAGGAAATCCTTCCTGATCCTGGAGACACCTGAAGTACTGAAACGGAAGAGTTTGTTATATCCATTCCCTGCAAGCAGGGCCAGCATTAAGACAGAGTATGTCAGAGTGAGTGCAAATAACCCCGTTCTCCTCAGCCCCATGAAAGATGACAGACAGTCATTCCAGTTGCAAGAGGGGTCATGATGATCAGTCAGCCTGATGCACTGAAGCTGGTTTAAAATGTGCTTTATTGAGAAGATATCTGCTTCCTGGATTTATTTGTTGATGTTAAATACACAAGGCAGTGACTCCCCGGCTGTTCAGATTAGCTGCATGTTTCATAAAGAATGCAGACTTGAGACATTTTCTCCCAAAGTGTTAGCCTGTATGGTCCATGAGTCATATGTCTTTAACTGGCATAATCCAGAATCACTCCTGTGATTGTGCTGGTGAAGAATCTGGCCCTGGCTTTTGTGCCTGTCATATGCACATCAAGTTTCTGCTTTGAATACCTTCTGCAACTCGAGGCAATCACTGAATTTTGAAAGTGTTGCTAGAAAAGGTCTTAAAGCTTCAGCTATCTACCACCCAAACCTCTATTCTGTGTCTTTGGGAAGGATACCTGACATCTTGAACGTCTGTTTTATAAGGGAGGTTTGCCTGTGAATAATCCTATGAACTTGCATGGCTTTCATGGTAATTAATTTTAATACAAGCACCCCTGTATATTTGCAGAGCTGTAAAAATATGGTCAGATCAAAAGCATTAGATTTTGCCTTTGGATGAACGCTGAAGCCAGCACTTCAGGGAAAAAATGAATGTTGGGTGTGCTCTGTGCAATCTTTGCTCCTTGTGTAAGACGCACCATGCATATTGAGTAGGAAAAGGAAGGGCTTCTCCCCTCCAAATTTCACTCCCATGTAAATGGAGTGATTTCAGTTGTTTTACTCCTTCCTTCCTTCTTTCTTTCTTTCTTTCCTTCCTCCCTCCCTCCCTCCCTTCCTTCCTCTTTCTGCCCCAGTAGCACAGCCCATGGTGCTACCAGGCCTGGGACACGCAATGCAATACCAGCTGGGCTAGCTCATGCTTGTGTTTGTTTTGTTTTCTGAAATTATGTTTGTTTTCTCTGCTCCTTGATAAGGCTGTGGTTCATGCTGGACCCCAGGACATGTGTGGGTTAATGTGCACATTGGAAAGGCAACAGTGAGCAGGGCTGGGTTGGGGTTCAAAGCTCTGGGGAACAACATGCCGACTTGCGACTTGCAAAGTGGCAAAACCAGGACTTGCTGAGTCAGGGCATGGCGGCTCAGCAGTTCTGGGAGTGATGACTCAGCAGTTTACAGGGTTGAGTCTCAGCAGTTCTTGAAGTCATGATCCACGTCGGCCTAATCCTTGAAGGTGCTCAGTTCCTGCTGTGAGTGTCCACATCCTCCTTTCCCACTAGTTCACTTCCTTTTCCATGGTTCACCTTCTTGGGGCAGGACTGTGGGAATACAGGACCGGCAGAGATCTCCTCCATCGCTGCATCTAGGCTCCTGCTTTCTTTAGCAAGCAGACTAATTATTTTTTCATAGTTGCTATTAAAGGTATTATTATCATTTAAGCATGTGTGATATGTAATTATGCAATTAGGATAATAATGACACTAATAACAGACCCTGTAACACTACCTTCTCCCCTCCCACACCCGGGCAAGAGAAATGAGGCAGATCCTGGATGAAAGAGGAGGGAAAGAGCAAATCTGGCTCTCTCCCCTTCCTCTGCAAAGTCCTGTGTTGCAGACACCTCAGGCTGAGCTTGGATTTTCAACCCTAAATCCCGTTAAGCCCCTGATCCCTCTAGCAGGGAGCAGCGATGACACTATCCCAGGGCAGCAGAGCGGTGGCTGGGAGCTTCAGGCCTGGGGTATTAAATCAAAGCTTTCTTGCTGGGTTTAGGTAATCCAAATGGGCACCGTTCCCTTTTGTTCATCAACAGGCCTGAGGGGGCCAATGCTCAGTTATTTTACTGGACTGGGAGTACAAAAAGATTTTTACAAGAGCTAATAATAGCCATATTAATAATACATCTGGAGAGTATGTCATAAATTAAGGGACCGAATACCTTTGGAGTGGGGCTCTCACCCCTGTGAAAATTTCTGTGTTGCCTTTCTTCATCAGAGGATAGTTTATTCATTTGAAATAAAAATTAAAATACTTCCTGCTAGGAGAGAGGAGTGCAGAAACCGCAAGCATCCCAGCTACTTATCCTTCCCTTTACTGCAGCAATGGGTCGTCATCTGTTAAAACCCCAAATCTCACTTCTGGCTGGGAGGAAGACTTGAAGCCATCCCTGGAGAAAGCCGTGTCCATGGCTGCCACCCCCACTTAGGAGGTTGTTTTAGGGCATTTCCAAATGAAGAGCCAAATCCTGCATTACTGGAGCTCCATAAGAAGCCAGAGGTGTCGTGCCTGGATGGACTATTGGTCCTACACGTGGTGGTGGGCTCCACCTCCCAGATAAAGGCTGCTTCAGCAGCTGCATGTCACACATGCCCATTTACATTCAGGCCACTTGGGGAGGACAGATGATGTTAGGCTGAATTTGGGAATGTCTGAAGCTAATGCTCCAGGAAGTTTAGTTGTTCCAAAGATGAGGCTTAGACCCAGGGGGAGATCTAACCTCAGTGTTGATGGGGAGTGAGGTGGGATTGACATTTCAGGCTCCTTTGCACTGGTAGCCAGGCTTCTTGTCTTGCAAAAATTTCTTGGGAACTATGATGGGGTATCTGATGGAAGACTGGCATATTCCACATCTCCAAAAATCTTTCCATCCCACAAGATACCCGCAGCCAACACCACTTCCTGACTCCTAATGGATCACTGGGTGGGAGGGATGTCTGTCCAGACAGCTACACTGCACGTGGGTGTATTTGATGTGCTGCCACCAAGTGCCTTCTGATCAGAAGCCAGCTGGGGATCTATAGAGCAGTTTTGGCTTTGTTTTCTAAGGCATCGTTAACAAGAAGTCTGGCTTTTGCTAAAGCTGGACCTTGCCTCCAGCTGGACGTGGGAGAAAGCAAAAATGCAGGTGACGATGGTGACAAGACAGAAGTTATTTCAGGACAGACTTCCCTTGGAGCAACTTGTCTCTCTGAAGCGTGTAGTTATGGGGGGAGAGAGCTGCTTGTCAGCTGCCAACGCAGCAAAGGCTTGAGCTTGACTCTTGCTTGGGCTACAGCCAGTCTGGCTGGAGAGGATCCATGTGTAAGGCAAAGGTGGAAATCCTCTCAGCACCGCAGCAGAGTTCAGCTTGGAAGGCATCTCCAAAGGTCTCTAGTCCAATCCGTCAGTGAAGGCAGGGCCAGCTTTGAAGTTACAGCCCCTCTGTGTGCTCCCATGAGCATCTGAGTCCATCTCAGTCCAAGTAAGTCATGTTATCTTTCAAGTAGTGGATGTGTGCTAGCTCTGCACATTTGGAGAGCAATGGGTTTGGGAGTGCTCTAAGACACAGCTGAGCTGGCCAGTCCCAGCACCATCTCCAGCAGCGTGGCTGTGCAGTGGCTGTGCATCTGCGAGGAGGTCATCTCTGGGCTGGAGCAGCTGCAGCTGGAAGGGAATAAGTGAGCACAGCCATCGGGACCACTGCTGCCCTCCAGGGACTGGAGTTAAACCGCCAACACAGAAAGAAAATGTGGAAGGGGAAAAGAAAAGTCAGGTGAATGTGCCCAAAGTCCATGAGAGAGCTGGAAATAGAAAAAAAACAGGATCTGGGTGTCGTGGGCCAGGAATTATCCAGTAGGTGAGGTTCCTCCTCCGGTGTGGCATGCTCTGGCCATGCTCTTCTCCATGAGCGCTGCCCTGATGTCCTGCTTCCCCACACCCAGCTGTGCTTCAACACACAGCTTCATGGCTTCAGTCAATGGGCCTCCAGGGAAAGAGGTGGCGTTTCTGCTGCAGAAATCCCATCTTATGCTCAAAAAGGTTCTTTTTTTTGAGGAAGAGGCTAACAAGGTTGAACAAAGAAAACAGGAGGCATGGGAGAGCATTACCCGGGGTAGCGCTGGGCTGGGGCTCAGCAGAAGTTTCTGATGCTGGCCAGGCATGGGCATGTCACCCTGACCTCCCATGCCTCAGTTTCCCCATCTCTAAAAGTAACCCCCCAGGTGTTATTTCCATGCTGGGACCCTTGCGTTTCATGGCATTCAGGACCTCTCAGCTCTCCTGCAGTTGAAATCATTGTCAGGCCCCGGGCAGCAGAGGCAAGGAGAGGATCTAATAAAGCTTGGTGTTGACTTAGTTGGCAGTTCAACTGTCAGATAGAGATCAGCAGCAATACAGCTGAATAAAGGCATGGGCTGGAGTTTCCCTCCATAAGGAACAACTTTGGGCTAGGGGACAGAGCTAGGGTGCAGCAGGGACGACTGATGTTCCTGCAAGTGGAGAGGACGCGTTTCTGCTGGTCAGTGCTGTGCTGGCTGTCTTGGGGAGGGCAGGTTTGTGCCTCCAGTGCCATTTCCAGCAGAGCCTGCATGTTTCTTTTCCATAATGGAGACAAACCATTGCAATGGGCACATTTTGTCAGGCTGTCACCGTATGATCAGAGCAAGAACCATCTCTGCTGGAAGCGCTTCCCTCATCCCTGCATGCTTCTGCTGTTGTCCCTAAACACAAGCGGCACCTGGGACTATGTGGGATTGCCGCAGTCAGAAGAGAAAGTCCCTTCTCCCTGAAATCTGGTAGCATGTTATCAGGCGCGCTGGTAGAAAGCCTTCAACATTACCAGGAGACTAGAGACGTCAAGCACAGGTCATCTACAGGGACAGAGAATGGTAAGATAGGTGGTTAGCAGGTTTTATTTATTTTTTCCTAGCCGTGTACTGGCGTTCTGAAATGTATATTCTGCCCTGGAAGCACTGAGCAGTGTTCACGCAAGCCCTTTCTGGTAGCTGCGCTCTGAGCATCACACTAAGCAAACACAGAAATCACCGGTGGTGCTCAGTGACCCTCGCTCTGGCTTGACCTGCAGGGCTCGAGATCTCTTTGGTGAAAGTCTGCTATGTGTTAGCAAGTAACTGTTCAAACACAGATGCTGCCTGTGTCAAGGAGGCTTTTTGCTCAGAAAGTACAGACAAATATTGATCCTCTATTGAGCCTGGAGAGCAGGCTGGAGCAGCGCGGTGACGTGTGATAGGAGCTGAAAGGGGTCCCACAGCACAGGAACTGAGGATACTAAAGGGCCTCTTATTTGCTGATTGGGCAAAGCTTGACGTGTGTCTAATCCCCCCGGCCAATGTGGTCACGGGGGTTTAGCTTTAACCAATTTCTAATTAAAAGTGTTTACAGATGAGCGCTTTATTTACCCAGCATTAATTATAAAGGACTTTACTCTAGCAGGGAGCAAACGAGTTTCCTGTCTGCTGTAGCAAAACCCTTGCTGGGAGCTCGCTTTCCCCAGAAGGTCCATAATAAAGTTATTATAACGACAGTCTTTGTGATGAGATCCTGAGCAGATGGGGGCAGGAGAGGTGGGAGTGTTTCCCCCACACATGCACCCGCTGTCACAGGTTTAGGAGTCCTCTATTTCCATGCTTTCTTCCTGGACGCTTGCCAGTCACCGTCCAAGGTCTTCTGGGTCCAGAAGTCATTAGTTTAAACCCCGGTGTAATCACGTATTAAGTTATACATGTGTAAAATGAAAGCAGGAGGATAATGGCTGGTTTAAGATGCTCTCTGTGGTTGGAAAAGGGCTGGGTGTGCAAGGGAGACACGGGATCACGGCTCTGTGGGTCTGTGTGTGTCCATAATAAACAGCAGTGTGTCTCCCAGCAGCTCGAACTGAGCCAAATGCTAAGTATTTTTTCATGTTTATCTGCTTTTTTTGTTTGAGCAAACCCAAGTTTTTTTCTCCACGCCATGCCCATTTTGACAAGATTTCTCAGAAGGAGAAAAGCCAATTGGGAAATTTTTATTGCAGAGCAATTGTGACCTTTGGTTCTGAAAAAAACCGTTAATTTTAAAGTATGAAGTTTAACAAATTATTCCTTTTTATTATTTTCTATATATTTTATCTATATTTCTCTACTGTTTTTCCTACACATTTTACTGTGTGTTGTAACAGCCTGTAATTCTATACGCATTTGTAACAAAAAAACTTCCAGAACTGCTGTTCTTGAGAAATTTTGGTTCCTGGGAACTCAGGCTCCAAGATGTTGACATTTCCCACACAACTCGCTGTTCTGGCAATTTTAGTGATAGCCGCCACGGCGTGCAGAACTGCTGACAGAGTACGTGGGAATAAGGGATCAGGTGGTAAGAGCCAGCTTCAGCCTCCTCTCTCTACAGTGATGTCCATTGATTTATTAAATAAGGAGTTTTGTTGGACTTTTTGTCCTTTTGTCAGACTTTTTGGTGCGATTTAAAATTCATTCTTTTAACTTGTAAATAAATGATTACTTTAAAATTCAGAAGAGAAACTCCAGATACCATAGCCAAGAACTGACACACAGAAAAGAAAGACTAATTCTGTGCACTGCTTGTATACATCTATATTGATTTCAACTTTTTTAAAAAAACCTGCCATGACATAATGCCCAGATAAAAAAATAGTTACTTGTTTCCTTGTGAGTGCAGTGTTGTGATTAAGATGGCTTTACTTTAAAGTACTGAGGAGCTTGAGAGAAAGACATTCTGGTAGCACACGCTAGGAGCAGTCTGTAAATCAGATATCTTCTGCCTTGCATTTCTTTCTTACCCTATATACGATTTTGTTCTTACCATGATCCAGTACACAGCCTTGCAATGGTTATGTTTAAGCCCTCCCAGTCTTACTGCAAAATATCATCCTTTAATAATATGGGAAAAGAAGGGAGGGTCCAGGAGGCATCGTTAAAGAACCTCATAAATCTGTGAATCGCAGATCATTTTGGCTCGCTATACCCCAGCTGCATTTACTATGCTGTGGACCAGTTCCTCCCCATGCCTCTCCACCAGGAAGGATGCTTTTAGTGACGATGCCAGCTTGGGGTGAGCATGTGGCTCTTCCTTGCTTGTACACATCTTCCTGTGTTGCCTGGGCACAGCTGGAGAGAGATGTTGGCCCATGGTGAGAGCTCGCTGCGTCTGAGATGGGGGGCTTTGTCCAGGCTTTACTTTGCTGTGAATTTGCATAAGGCTGTATTATTCAGCTCAGCAGTTCCCCAGTGATCCTCAGGGTAAAGTTGTGTTCTAGGCTGGTGCCCTGTCTGCAATGAATATGCCTGTGAAAGCCTGATTAATGCCAAATTATACTTAAGGGAAATCTTTACCTTCGGCTATGATATTGTAAATTATTGAATGCTGCAGAGAAAATTACCACACAGTCCTTCTAAAAATACCTACCTCTGTCATAGTCATACAGAGCTTCAAAAGGTTTATTGCGGGGGACTGGGAGATTAATTTCCGTTAAAGATGCAATTTCCGTATTTAAAAAAAAATTATAATTTAAATGGTGCTGTAAAAGCTAAGTTAAAAATAAAGGGGAATCGTATGAATTCAGGGCCATGTGCTCACTGCAAAACTTGCTAGACTTGTACTATTCTAAAGCAAGCAAGCAAAGGAGGGATTAGGGACCGGTGACGGCATGCGAGACCTTTGTTTGCTCCAGTTGTGGTGCAAATGATGCACTTCATGTCTTGAAACCCACCGGAGCCAGCGATCAGCCTGCAAAACCAGATGATGAGCAGAGCGGCTCCAGGTGTGACGGGGGCAGCGGGCTGCAGGCTCTCCGCTGGCCAGCTGGGCTGCGAGCCCAGCCTTTCGTCTGCAGCAGGATCCTCTCCGGGGTCCTGCGTTGTGTTTGTGTGATGTTAAGTGGTTTAGTGCCTTCTCAGGCATGCCCGGACAGGCTGCCCACAGGCTGCCCAGGTTTGCCTGCAGATGGGCTGTGGGAGGTCTTCTGCCTGCCGAGGAAGCCCCTGCGCAGGTGGGAAGGGCCCCAGCAGCAAATAGATCTCGCTCTGACCATCGTTCCGGAGCTGTGTCATCTGTGCATCTACTGCAGGGCCTTAGAAATTACCTGAATTGCAGTGAATTGATCAACTCTTTCCAGAGAATTGCCCATTTGGTGAAATGTGTCCCATGAAAAATACCTCCAGTATTCCTGGCAGCAGCAGCCGGGTACCAGTATGGGTTTGGGAGCGGAATGATTACCAGTGGGGCCCGAGGTGGGACTGTGCTGAGCGCTAATTCAGAATGGCAAGGGAGCTGTTCTGCCCGGCAGGTTGTCTTCTGTAGGTACAAACCCGGTCTGTAAGGACAGATCAACAACCAGCTCTCCATCCCACGCCGAATGCCGGCAGGCTGGGCGCTGGCTTGGTGAGAGAGCTGACTTTGAGCTTCTGGCCATGGCAAGCGAGACAGTAAGCGGATGAGAAGAGGTGGTGAAAAGCACCTTTGCTTTAGGGAAGTCATTCATGTGGTGTTAGCAACGCAGGATGCTTTATTTTCACCTCCGCAGTAGCCAGGCATCTTGGCTTCTTTATGTGTGAGTAGGGCCTTGAGTCCCCTAGTGAGCAAAAATCCCCGAACTCTAATCCCACATATCTTCAGCTGCTATTTTATATCTTTAATCTGGTATGGAGGCCCTTTAGCCCATGTAAGCCTGCGGATCTCAAAGACTTACCCCACCAATTTACAGGCTGTAAGTAATGGTTTTGTCAGTCCTTCACTATAGGACCTCAGTGAAAAATTGTTCCACATACAGGTCCATCGTATACCCCAAGCGTCATCTGAGGCTAGCAGGGTTTCCTCAACTGCCCTGCGCTGCCTCCCCTCCTCCCTCTCAGTACGTGATTTCATTTAAAATGACGGTGAAAGATGTGAAAGAAGATACGCACAGCAAGATGTAAAGCCCTCCAGTCTGTCAGCATGCCTGGGGGAAAAAAAAAAGACCATCACGGGCAGGAGAATTGTAACCTAAGAATCAACAAATTCAGTATCTCCAAAATTAGGGGTTAGCTTTGGTAGGCAGAGAGAAGTTTGGATGGTGGTCCAAGGTTTTATTAACAGGAACACTCCCTGACGATGGCAGCATTGAGATCTTGGCCCCAACCAAGAACTGGGCGCCTTCATTCTGCAAAACCAAACTGGAAATTTGAAGAGGTTCATAATGCTTTACGTTTTGACAGCACTTCTTCAATTCAGACACCATCTAGGCATTAATAAATGAGACCTCTTGACATCCTTGCTGTGAATAGAACTACATGGCAAATGGATTTTCCAATTTGTTGAGGTTTTGGGAAGCAAGCAGAAGAAATTTTGTTCCATGTTGGAACAAAAAAAAGCAGAATTGTTTTGGGTCATTTGAAGCATTTTCAATATATTCAAAGCACTTCATTCAGATTTCAACCCCTTACAATTTAATAGAAAGTAGAGTCTATTTTAAAGAAAGTAATTTTGCAGGAAGAAACCAAACTTCTCAGTGGAAGTATGGAAACAGACCATTAGAATCTTAAAAAAATATTTCCCTGAATTTTTCCAGTAAAGAAATATTTTCATAATGACTATGATTTTATTTTTAAACTGTTTAATTAAAACAAGTTTTTCTAAAGAAACCTGGACATCCAGTTGATACCTTGTGTCAGCTCTGTCCATTTCTTGTCTTCCCAGGTTTTTCCCCTTCTTACCAGATCTAAGTCACAACTGTGGCTAAGTTTAATCCCTTGGTTTTCCTTTTTTTCCCAGGAAAATATCCTGCACAGCCACCACAGTTAAGAGGATCTCCTTAGATGTCCCTTTTCCCAGGGGACAGCTTCAGGCATTGGCCTGTGACTGTTGAAATTCCCTTGTTGGCTTCAGAATATTTTATGATGAAAGTTTAATAAAAACTGATGCATTTCCATGGAAATTTTCCAATTTTAACAAATTGGTATTTTCTAACAAAGAACATTTTGTCAAAAACTTTCCTGTGCATTTTTCCTGCCTTGTACCTCAATTAAGTCTTTAAAAAACCACAGACACAAACAACACATATATAATGGGATAACAGCATTTCAGTAGTCTAGTAAGGGGATGAAAATCTGAAAAAGATTAGGAGAAAACAGGGAGATGGCTATTAGTTTTGAATGAGGTGGAGGGACAGATTCAGAACTGCGCAGCCCTGGAGATACAAGAGCCACACTTCTCCGTGTGCGCGTTTCTGTGCAGGCTGCCACATTCAATCAGAGAAATCACCCAGGTCGATGAAATTTATGAAGTTGCCCAGTGATGGGTCTGCATTGTAAATAAAGGCAAATTAGCTGGCAGTATGTTAGCACATATTTCACTTGTGTCACGGTGTAATAATGAACCTTGTATCAAAGTCTGCAACACCATCTGAGTTTTATATGCCCCATTTCCTACATGTTTTGAACAGTGGAACCAATTTATAATGTAATGATTTTTCCATACATAATTTCTTTCTTATGATTTCCATAACTTGGAGTTTTTACTATGACTAGGGCTGAAGGCAGCCTCGTAAAGGATATGAAAAGAGGGCTGGCTAAAGTGTCTCATAAAAAAATAGCTCGAGCGATTTGCTAGTGACTCTCTATGGGTTTGATTGTGCCTTGAATTTTGGGCCATGCCAGGAACCAGCAACCTGCGTTTCCAACCGCCTTCACACCATGCAGCCTTTCACACCAGGCGTGCAGCGTTGCTCTTTGCTGGCGGCAGATGGGAAGTGGGGATCGGTGGGCCAGGAGGAAAGGGGGAGCTTGGCTACCTTTGCTCATTCACTGGCCAACGGGGAGGAATAGAAATTTACTCCTGCTTCAAGCCAATCTGAGGGCGTGTTGATGAACTGGTTAGAAAAGCTCAGTGCGGAACCAGAAGCACGAATACGTGCCCTGGTGTCAAGCTGGACTCTGTCTCCTGTCAAAGATAAAAATAAGCCATAAAAGCAGCTGAGTATTAAAAGGGGGTTGGATATGTTGTTTGCCGTGTCGCTTCACTGGGTAGTGTTAGTGCAGGAACCAGATTGTCTTAATTGTGCTGGACAACTGGATGGGGCAGGTGGGGAGGTGAGCATACCTGCTCCAGGGGAGCAAACTGTTTTCTCTGTTTGGCATCATTTGGTCAGCATCTTGGAGACGGTGGCTACAAACCTAGCATTTTTAGCAGGTGGGACAATTTAGCTATAAAAGCTCACCTGGTGGTCAAAGGACATCCTTTATTCTACAGCAAAAAAAATACAGAAAAGAGGGGGAAAACCCCAAACATTTGTTTCAGCCATTTCAAGACAAAATCCTTCCAGTTTTTGTTTCCAATTGGAAATTTGTAATTTAGGAAGAGTTTTAATTTAAGCAAGGTTAGAAAAGGAGACATTTCAACACTGAAATACTTCATTTTAGGCCTGAACAAAAAGTGTCATTTGACTTAAGTGAAAATTTTGCTTATGTTTTAATTTCAGTGAGGCTCCCCCATAAATCTCCTCCAACGCCAGCCTAGGTTGAACCAAAATGCTCTTTTCATTTCCACCTGTTTCCACCAGCAAATTGAAAAAAACAGTGCATTATCTGTGAATCACAGTGTCTTCTGCTGCTGGTCCTGAGATGATGCTATATATCCACCATCCTTGCACACGGCTGTGCTGAAGGGCACCTCTGGGCCGTATATACCAGGACTTTTAAAACATTGCAAGTGAGCTGCCTTACCCCACCTCACTGTCCTTTCTTCCTGGACCCCAATCCTATGTGCAGTATAACAAAATCCCTGCAAAAGCAGCCCCTCAATCGAAGCCGCTCACAAATTACTATTTTGCTTTGAGAACGTGGACCTGCCTCTGTCAAAGCCCTAACCTTCAGTAATACCAAGGGAAACTTCTTAAGGATACGTGCTTTCTTTTTCCACCCTGGGAAGAGGTTAGTTACAAGCAGATGCTTGGTTAGCTGATGCAGGTCTTTTGCTCGGTGCCTCCATCCTGATGGAGGAGGATGCTGAGGGATCAAATGGAAGCAGGGAGAGGCAGGTGGGGAATAGGGAACACCTGGCCTAAGAAACACCTTTCATAAATCTGTGACATTAAATCTTTTGATCTGTGTCCTTCGTATCTCTGCAGGATCGCTTCCACCATGGGCCCAAGGTCAGCTTGAGAGTTTACTTTTTTCCTCTCTCTCTTTCTTTATTTGATAAACTTCCCTACATACAGTTAAGCTGAAAAAAAAAAAAAATTGAAGGGCACCATTTATTTCTCTGTATAACCCCCCCAGTCCTGGTGACTGTGTATCAAAAGTGTATCCTGCCAGTACTGCAATCTAATCTTGTCACAGAAAGCAAAATAAGTGGGTGGTGGACAAGAACACGTAAATATTGCTTCCTATCGCTTTCCCCATTTTTAATTTCCAAAGTTACCTTTTGGAAGAGGGTAGACCTTTATCCAGGTTATGGCTATTAGGTTGCTGATTCAATTAGGGAGAAATGACATGTTGATAGGAACCAGGTTTTGGGTATGGATGTGGTTGCACAGAGATGGTGATCTGCTCTGGAAGCCACTGGAGCTTCGGTTCTGCCTGAGCGGGTCTGAAGCCCCTGTAGACCCTGTGCAACAGGCGAGTAAAAGCAAAACTGCCTTAGAGAAAATACAGGGTCTTAAGCAATCTCCTCTGCTGTGTTTAGAAATTAATGTGGACAGCGCAGCTGTATGAACCAGGCATTCCTCCTAATCAATACATCTGCCAGATGCTAATGACGTCCTTTTCCTAGAAATGTATTACTTTTAATCCAGAGAAATTAGTATTGTGGGTTCACACCACGTGACTTTTGTCTCAGCTGGATAAATAGCATGAATCACTTTCCCCTTTCAAAGCCTCTCGGCCGCTCAGCTCCAAAGACCCATTTAATCTGACTTTATAAGTTAATAAATCACTCACGATAATTAAGCATTAGCTCCATGTGCCAGCAGAGCACTGGGGAAGGCAAATGGGTTGGTGCAGTCCTACGTCTTATAAACCTTTTTTGCACCAGAACTATCTTTCCCGGGGTGCTTGGACAGCACTGGCGTGTTTGCTGGTGTTAAGATGTGATCATTTGTAAGCTGATGAGTGGCTGCGAAGTGAGGGTGTATCCTCCTGGAGATTAGCAATAGCTGTGGCCGTTTGCAGGGTGAAGAGCAGGTCCCTGAGTGTGCTGAAGGGGGGAAAGCCCTGGGCTCAAGTGTTTGCTGGTCACAGAGATGCCTGGAAGCCTTGCTGTAGTTTAGGCTTAAAGGTGGGAAGAAAGGGGACTGTATCTCACCTGACTTCAGCCATTGAGGAGCTAATACTGTTGAAATGGCCTTCTCAGTGGGCGGTGGAAAGGAGGCGACACATATAGTCCACATACCTAAGACACGTTGAGGGGGCGTTTGCTTTTTGCTGAACGGAGGGGGAGCCTGGATAGCTAATCCCATGTGCCCATCTTGTGTTTATGCAGAGCCAAGCTGGGGTCGTCTACCCATGATTCAAAACCACTCCCACCTGGCAACATAGAAATTGGCTATGTGGGTTTATGTATTTCATAGCTATTTCAGTCTGAAGTCAAGATGCATTTGCAGAGCCACTCTGAAGCTCTGTAGTACACAGCCAGGTTTATTTGGGTGTCTGACCTGCTATGATCTGCAGATTTGCCTTCTGTATTTTAGAGAAAATGGTGTGAATATGTCTTTCACAGGCAGGCCATGCATACCTTGAGCTCTGGTTGTAGCAGCCACCTCAGTGTCAAACATGACTTGACCATCAGTGGCTCTTCACCTTCTCTTATCCTGCAGTTGCTGCGTCTTTGGCCACAGGTTTTTGAAAGGGAGCATAACCTGGCCTTGAACTCTACCCTCTCCATTAATATGATGGTCTGTACTGGTTAGCATTGGGCAATTGATGCTGAGCTGTTTTTCAGAGATGCTGAGCACCCTGAGTCTCTGAAGACTCAAAGCTGTAACTGTGACCACAGTGGCTTGTGCCTCTGGGTTGGTGTCTGCCTCTCTCCTCCAGCCCTGAAAGCTGTAGGTGCAAAATTGTAGGTCACTGTTCCGTTCCCAGACTTTTCCCTTGATATCATCACCCCCTCGCTCCTACCCCATGCTCTTTGGCTTTGCTGTGAACAGAGATTTATACACAGGAAATGGAGAATATGACATTTTGTTTGTGCCTCTGCGTATGTGTAATATCTTTAATATGAAACTAGTTGCCACTTAATTATACAGGCTAAAGACCTCCATTCAGTGTGTTGTATACAATTTATGAGTCTCAGGTCTCCCAGACACGCATTACAGCCGTGTGGCAGCACCCAGGTGACTAACATTCCTTTTTAATTTAATTTCCTTACATAAATAGGTTCATTAAGGATCAGTTATTCAGGCAGAGAAAATACTATTTGAATAGGTCAGACTAAGCCATTGAATTTAGGACCCTGCTACTGTTACAGCTGAGAGCAGCACCAGACCTCAGCATCACCCTCCTGTTGAACAGTTTGCTTTCTCCTTTAGACTGGGAATCTCTCCAGTGAGGGTCATGGACATATTTCAGAGTTAATTCAATGTGCAAGGTAGGATTGGAGCTTTTATGGGAGCAATACTAAGGAGGATGTTTTCAATCTCATGGTTGAGATCGACCCTTTTGCTGGGATTTCCAGTTTGTTCATTTCTGTCTCTTTGATAGAAAGAGGTTCCCTTGCTTGCTAGGTTGGTTCACACAGCACCTAGAAAATTGATTCCCATCTTGGAGCCTCTAGTTTTATATCTGGAAACAAATAGAAATCAATGAGTTGTTGCTGAACTCCTTGGGAAGCTGCTGATGGTCACCTCTAGGCACTGCTGTGCTGCTCTCTGTAAGTGTGGGGTGTCGATGCCTTAGGGCTCACAGGACTCAGGTCCCAGGCTTCAGGCAGCGTAGGGGAGGGAGAAGCACTGGAAATGGGCTGAACAGGGAGGTATCTTTTCATTCCTTGCACCCAGATTTGCAATGCTTACACTGCAGAGCTGCTGTCAAAATATCTGCTCAGTCTGTAAAGGCACATTAGACCAAAATTCCTAATTGATCATGGAAAAATTATCTTCAGGGTCTTATATTAGGGAGTTTTTCCCTGATACCACATTAACTTACCCCTTTCACATGAGCAGAAATACAGTTCATGTATCAAATTAACATAAAGATCACTTTCTGAGGTAGCCAAGATTTTTCCCCCCAAGAAACACCACCACATCGCAAGCCTCCAGGCTTCCCGCTCCTGCCAAAATTGCAAAACGTTGCCAGAAAGGTGAATATTGCTGGTGGCTTTGGCATTTCCAGGCTATCTCCACAAGATTGTACTGTTAAAAGTATATTTCTGGGAACACGGGAAAATGCGAGGAAAGTTGGACATTTACATAGCTCTGCTCACTTACATGACATTGCGTAAATGTTTGTAAGTGGTATAAACACTCTTTGTCCAGGATATAAGCCAAATCCTAACTGTCTACAGGTAGGACAGAGCACTCTCAGTAGACACACTGTTATATCATTATCTATTACGTAGAAGCATCTGATTTTTATTACTCTCCGAGATAGGATATCAGGCTCACAGGACTATCGCCCTGAATGTGTGTGCAAGGCATAGCAATGGCTGTTTCTTAAGACGCTGGCCAAGTGTAAATCTTACAACACCCTTTCGAGATGGGTGGTCTTGCTTCTTGGACGCAGGCTTTCGCTTTTCAGCAGGGAAAGGGTTGAGTGATGATTATCTCTCCCTTTTTCCCATTCCGTTTCTTTTCATGATAAATAAAACAAGCCTTGCTTGAAGTGATTGCTTTTTAATGATGCATGTCAGACGTGAAAGCAGTATCGCTCCTGTTTGAAAAGGGCATGTAATGTAACAAGCTGGCTGAGTTTCATTCCCAAATCACCACCGCTCCCTCTATCAGCACAGAAATAAATGAGTTCTCGTTGCCTGCGGAGGCTGGGGGGGCGGGATCTGGGGGGGGGGCTTACCTTGCCTGGATATTACCTCCTTGTTCTCTGTGGGGGAAAAGGGATATAAAATAGCAGACCCCCCAACATTTTTTTTCTGATTGCCAGACGACCTCCAAGTAGAAAATATGTGTGATCCCTGAATACCTGTCCAAGAAATTACATTTCTGTGAGGCTCGTAACACCATTAGTAACTGCGCTAGCTCCCCGTGGGGTCCCGGCTCTCATTTGGGTATTGCTGACCTAAAGAATAGGTTGAGCAGTTTGGAAAGAAAAATCTTAGAGGCAGCTGAGCCCATGGAGAAGCCTTGAGTAGGTCTTTTGTGTTGTCTCAAGGTTGTTCATGAGGACGCCAGTGACTGAGAGCTTGTTACTACTTGTTGGTATCGCCAGTCCATGGCAAGCGCAGATTAAAGTGGGTTAGTTTGAACCACTCTGGAGGACTATGAAATGCCGCAGCGAAGAGGAGGAGGGGAAGGCTACCTGGGGAGGTTAATACCAGGTACGGATGGTGAGGATATTTGTTATTTTCCTCAGTAATTACCCTGTGTTGCAGGTGGAAGATAAGCCCAGGCTTGATTTGAACCATGGGCTATTTTCAGCCTGGAGAAGAGAAGGCTCCGGGGAGACCTTATTGTGGCCTTTCAATACTTAAAGGGGGCTTATAAGAATGATGGGAACAGACTTTTTAGTAGGGCTGTAGCTATAGGACAAAGTGTAATGGTTTTAAACTAAAAGAGCGTAGATTTAGACTAGATATAAGGAAGAAATTTTTACTATGAGGGTGGTGAAACACTGGAACAGGTTGCCCAGGGAGGTGGTAGATGCCCCATCCCTGGAAACTTTCAAGGCCAGGTTGGACGGGGCTCTGAGCAACCTGATCTAGTTGAAGATGTCCCTGCTCATTGCAGGGGGGTTGCACTAGATGACTTTTAAAGGTCCCTTCCAACCCAAACTATTCTATGATTCTATTTGCAGAGCAGGTGATGGAAGACACCAAGTCAAAGAGACAGAAATGGACTGGCTCTGCCTCTTTATCCTTTGCATTCAGTGCACAGCCTCCCAGAAACTANTTGTGGCCTTTCAATACTTAAAGGGGGCTTATAAGAATGATGGGAACAGACTTTTTAGTAGGGCTGTAGCTATAGGACAAAGGGTAATGGTTTTAAACTAAAAGAGCGTAGATTTAGACTAGATATAAGGAAGAAATTTTTACTATGAGGGTGGTGAAACACTGGAACAGGTTGCCCAGGGAGGTGGTAGATGCCCCATCCCTGGAAACTTTCAAGGCCAGGTTGGACGGGGCTCTGAGCAACCTGATCTAGTTGAAGATGTCCCTGCTCATTGCAGGGGGGTTGCACTAGATGACTTTTAAAGGTCCCTTCCAACCCAAACTATTCTATGATTCTATTTGCAGAGCAGGTGATGGAAGACACCAAGTCAAAGAGACAGAAATGGACTGGCTCTGCCTCTTTATCCTTTGCATTCAGTGCACAGCCTCCCAGAAACTAGGATGCTTTCCAATGCATTATCCAGTCCAATTTGAAATGACCTGAGCGGTGAACCAGCACTTCCCCTGGCAGCTTGTTAGGATGTTTTCTTCTCCTATCCAACTCATATTTCCCATTTCTTTATTTCAGCTCATTACTTCCTTTTGCCTGGCTGAGGGCAGATGTGCTTTACCACTAAACAGCCCACGCCAATCATGACTTCAGTCATGTACCATTAATCCCTGGAGCGCAGCGTTACTTGTTCACCCTGCTGCATGCTCCAGGAGAGAGTGAATGATTGACACTGGTCATAAATGCTTATAGTGTTAATTCTTTAATGTCTTGCTAATTTTAATTTGCTCTGTTCAGGTTGGGAGGGGTGTGATAACAGATGCTGGACAGAATACTGCCCCTTGTCCACTGCTTATCACTGCTGGAAATATGCCTCTCCTATCGTGGTTTGCACAGCCCCAAGGCATGGAACAAAAATGAAGGCTATTTTCGTATAAATAAACACCAAACTGCACAGAGTTCTGCATCTTTGGTGGCCAAGAAAAGGGATCTGTGTGCTGGAATCTGCTCCATGAAGTAGGCATAACCTTTCTCATGCCCCTTATTATATGCAAGGGTTTTGCCTGGCTACTTAAACCCAACCTCATTTTTAGAATGCCTTTATGCACTGAAACCCTTTCACGTTTCAGCCTCAGCCTTTGCCAAGCACTTAGGCAGGTGGAGCATGTTAAGGCCATGAGCTGCATTGCATGAGACGGTGCTTGTGCTCATTGTTGCTCTGCTGGAATGTGCTATGAATTCCCCCAAAGAAGGTGACTACGTTGGATTAATCTGCTCCCTCAAAATAACTCAAACGCTGATTGCACAAAAACACCTTTTTGATTTACATATGATGTCCTGTACAGAGAGAGCGGAGTGGGCTGCGTAGTTCAGGTGGAGATTGAGATCCAGTGGATGAAATGGTGGAAGCTGGAATGATCCCATCCCAGCTTTTGGCTTGGATTCGTATCCATCTGGGTCTGGCTGCATCACTGGTCATGGCATTTCTTAGCAGACAGCTCTGTGACACTGAATTCTTATCTTCATGGTTGTCCATGATGCACTTCTTGGGCTGATCTCGTTAGCATTGCACTCGAGACCTAGATTTCAGCAGACTTCAAGCCCCGTCAAAACCACCAAACTTTTGCCAGCATTTTGAATGAAGCAGTTAGAGTTGAGGGTGTTTCCAGTGTGGGCAGTGATTAGCAGGAACTTCAGTTCATGATGGTTTGAGCTGAAATTCATTCATCTTGACGGGATGCTCAGGAAGACAAGTACCCCCTTACATGAGTAGGGAGTGCCCTGTGACAGGTTCACAGAGATGAAAACACAAATGAGTTCATGCCTGGCAAGCTGGATAAAGAAATAATTTCTCCTGTCTCTTATTTTTGCTTCCAATTTACAACTAATCATAGATTTCCTTTGTATTTTTTAAAATACCCATTTTTAGACTAATTGCAGACAATAAATCAAACCCTAAAGTAAGCAAGGACATCTGACTGTCAGCAAGGGGAAGATGTGACAGCAAACTGGCCTGTCTATCCAAAATTTTAAAAAACACGTGGAAAGTGGTGGGATGCGACGAGAGATTAATTCCGTGGGTCACCCTGTACTTCTCTTTCCCTTTGAACAGCATCGTGCAGGTGCCAGGGGTAAAGAAAACATTCTTTAAGAGACAGTCAGGAAAAAGACACACCGGGCATCACTGGCTTGTAACTAATGGGGCTGCGCAATTTTGGGAGGTTGTTTGATTACCTGGGTGCTCCAACAAAATCTGAAGATGGCTCTGATATAATCAGAGAGGATGATGGAGCTGTTGGCGTCATAGTATCCCTTACATTGTGGCTACTGATGAACACAGCAGAATCCAGTGGAAATCTTCTGTTCCTGAGCCCAGGTGGCAGTAAATTGTACTTAGTAAAGCATGCAAACCAGATTCTTACAAACCCGAGGGGAAAGCCATGAAATATTCATGAAGTCTTTCTTATGAAAGAGGCCTATTCACATATATATATATATAAAAAAATATATATGCACACTTTTGAAATCTATTCAAACCAAATAAGACTTTCTTAGTCACTTTGCGTAAAATAGGAAAGCAGATGACTTTGGTTCTACCTCTATTATACAGTCATCAGGAGACTGAAATAGCTCTGGAAAAGGAGCCTCTGGTGCTCTGCCGCCTTCTAAAGATGTGTGCCTTTCTTCTGCTCTGCTGGTGCTCTCAGCAGAGCAGCTGCTCTGGGGGAAATCACTTGCTGCTACCTTGATGTAGTAAATCAATCAACCTTTATAATTTATCACCCTCTTTGCAAAAATAATGCATAACTGTTCAAATGTATTAAGGGATGAAGCTTTTAAATATCCTGGGAATGGCAATGTTTATGATACAGTGGACGCAAGGCTGCGACCGTCCGCTCGCTGCTGGCATCCCTACCCTCTCCATCTGCACCATGGGAGCATCGTTCCCGTCTCATCCTGCCATGCCCGCACTGGGGCTGTGCTGTCAATCAGGTCAGTGACTCCAGAAGCGTGTGCCAGTACGGCTGGGAAACCCTAACAGAAAATGTGTCCCTAGGTAGTGTGTCCAAGCCGTGCAGAAACCCAGTTCCTTTGCTGAGAGCTTAAATACAGAGACAGCCATCCTCTGTGCTTGTATTGCTTATACTTGATCTGTCAGTAAGTGCTCCAATTTTTTCACCATTGCTAAAGTCCTTTTCGAAAACAAGAAGGAAAAAGAAGGGCGAGAGAGGAGACTGTAAATAGTAACCACAAGATTATTTTAGGAGTTTTGCTTGATGCCTGAAAATAAGTAGCTCTAAATTAGACTCTCACTCACCTTTTAAAGCAAAGTCATCTGATTTAGAAAAGAGCCTTTTATTCTTATCCTTATTAAAACATGGGAGAATGTTTGTGGTTACATTTCCCAAAGTAGCTTCAGCATTTTCTTTTCTGGGAAATTCGTAAGCAAAGTTTGCCAAATGCTCTCCATATATTATGACCATGACATAAATATAAAGTTAGGAAGTGAAATCACTGGTGACATTACTTTAATAGGCAAGAAACAGCTGATTTTGTTTCTGTTTGATTCTGGTGAGGAATGCTGTCCTGCTCCCTTTCTTTGCTCCCAAAATGTCAGGTACCAGAATAACTGAAGGTTTTGCAAGATGGAAGGTATTTTAACCACGCATATCAACATTTTCCTTTCTGATCACAAGCTTAAGGGCGTCTGTTCCCTATTTGGCATTATTCTAGACTGGAATCAGTTGGCACAGTTTGCCCTTCTCACCTTTGTCGGTGGGAAATCCTGCACAGAGGAGAAGACAGAAGGAGCCTCTGCTCAGAGTAGCTGTGCTTGGTAGGGCAATTTGCCACGGCCCCACTTAGCTGAATTTCTTTTTAATCTTTTAGGTTTCTTTCTGGTCCCGTCTTTCTAGACCTCAGCTGGTAAATACTTGTGGAGTTGTTTTAACGTGTGCTAGCCAGAGATATGTCAACTTGCTGTCTAATGAATATATAGTAAATTCTGCGGGAAGAGACCGCTTCTCACTGCGTTTGAGGAAAGTTAGCATGGTATTTTCAGTTCCCATGGGAATTGCCCTGCTCGCTGCAGTTAGACGTCTGGTCTAAGCCAGTCATTTGGTTTCCCTCTCTAATCCATAGACAGAGGGAGGCACCTGGAGCAGAAAGCTCACTCCTGCAGCACAAGGATGGGCAGAGCTGCCAGCTGGGGTCTCTCCCGGCTCAGGTTAGCTGTGTCAAATCCCGCGGCTAATTTCAGATTGTGCTGTCACAGGTTGTGGGGTTTATGCTTTTATCTCATCTTCAGGAGAATAGTGCCTGAATGGTGATGTCAGGTCAGGCTTGGTGAGGTTGTGAAGGTCTGGCAGACAGCGGGTGTCCCGGTGATGAATGCCTTCCCGGGTCAGGGAGCTGGCACACAAATATGTGGTGGAGCCTTTTACCAGTCCTGGCTGCAGTTCCCTTGCTGTGCCGAGAGCCGCCCTGCTCTGGCTGGTGGTGGTGGCTGTCCTCGTACACGTGGTGGCTGAGGCTGCACTTGTGACCAAGAGTTTGAAAGCTCAGCCCTTTACGCTTGTGGCTGTAGGAAAGGTAAAAAGATGGAGCAAGTACGATGGGTGCTCCTGCCCCAAATCTGAAAGTGTTTTAGTTTGGGCAGGATTATGTAGTTTCAAGAAATCCAAAATGCTTGTTTCCGGTGTTACAAAAACACTCCCCCCAAAGCAAAACCAAACCCTACCAAAACTCCATCAAATGGAGACGTTTTCCACGCGGTTTCCATTTCAGTGGGAGGCAATCTGTTCCTTCTTACTTTCTGTTGTTGCTGGAGAAAAAGGGTTTTGAATGAATAATATGAAGCTCCTGTAGCGTAGATGTGTGCAGTCTGACTTGGATGCTGTTCTGTGCTTACACAGAATCGCAGAAGAGCAGGATCAGGGAAGAGCATAGCAAACTGAATTTGAGAAGTAAATTCCTTGCCTCACCAGATGGGATCAGGGCATTAAGGATCATGCCTGATGTGGCTTCAGATGTGAATTTCTTTGTGCACCTCCTCATTAGCTGCCAACAGGTATTTAGGCAGGGCTCTCAATAGCCACGGTGATTTCCTTTCCCTCCCCAGGTATTCTTCCACGCACATTCCAGTCTACAGGGTTAATATCTTCATCATGTTTTATCTATGGCCAAGTTTGGCAGCCAAACGTTCGCTCTCACCTGTTTCTTCATTTGTTTCATGTGCACTCCTTTTACAGAGAAAATATCACTGGCAAAAACAGTGTCTGACATCACCATGCCTGGGGTCTGTTTATTTATCCTTTCATCACCTAGTAAGTATCTAGGACAAACAATATTGAACTGGAAGACACATACGTACCTTTCATAACCTCTTCATTTTGTTTAAATGCCCCAGCCTTGGGCTGTATTTAACATGAAGCTCTGGGAACTGCATTCATAAACCAGATACTCAGCTGTTGTAAGTTACTGTAGCTCCATTACAGTCAGCGATACTAGGCTGATTTATAGTAGCTGACCTGTGCAGGAGCCAAGGAGAACATATATAAATGGCAGACATTCCAATAACTAAATTAAGCATGGGAAAATGCAGGCTGGCTCCTTGGAAAATACTCCTAACCAGGTCCGTAAGTGCCTGGAACAGGTACCCAAGCAAAGTGTTGGAAAGTTTGCGTTTTGTGTGTGTTGCAATATGGCAGGGATGGAGCGTTTGGAGAGCTAGGAACTACCCAGAAATATATTAACCAGATGCTGCACATGCCTGGGTAGAGAGCATAGTAATAAAATGACTTCACTCCTGAGAAAAATGCTCAGATTGAAACCTGGCCAGTTTGCGGGTATTTCTGTACCGAGTCACAGCATTTGCTGTATGCACCTCCTGACACTGCCCAACAGAGCAGATGACAACATAAATACGAGATAAAAATTATCAAGCCAGGTCTGGGCAAGGATCTGGCTAGTTCAGCATCCAGCAGCCAGAAGCGCATTTATAGGCAGATACACAGACTTTGTCCCCATCCCCACCTACCTTCTGACGGTGTGCAGCTCACCTCAGATGAAGGCCACGCTTGTATTCAATATCACTTGATGGCTTTTTCCCTGAGGTGTAAGAGTTAAGACATCTATTTTCTCAGCCTCCCAGCCCGCCCTGGCACTGTGCTCTACCACTGCATTGTGGTGTTGTGTTGAGCTGCCCACGCGTTTCACATCCACGTGTGGTTGCAGCCCTCTGACTCATTGCACGGTTTAGCTTTCGTTCCTTGGGATGAGGTAAGGGTAAACCTGTTTTGTCCATCTTACATGACATCATCCACAGTCCCCTCAGGCTGGTGCAGTTTCTTCTGCTGTTTGAAATTCATAGATTCAGAATTCACTTGTGCTGAACTTTGTATGTTGTATTCCAACATCCCTCACATGGGTGTTGGAACTGAATCCAGAAAAAGGCGTGAGGATGCCTGAAGGTAATTAATTTGAGAAGTGAGGGAGAAAGCTATATCCCTGTCCTGAGGCTGGACCTGGCCTCCATGCCCTGTGAGTAAGATCCACGCCAGTCTTTCTCCCAGGGGTGATTTTCGCTATGGGCTGCATAGTCCTGGAGAACATTCTGCAGCATTGGCTTGGCTCCGGGCAGTTCTTGCCTGGGCTCTGCCTCATGCCAGACAGCAATTACTTCCATCAGGATCTTTGCTGTAGTTGCTACCTCGCTGCATGTTTAAACCATTCAGTGTGGGATCTCTTATGCGTCATCATCCGTCTTGCCAAGAGGCTTTTCTCATACCGGTCACCTTGTGCACCTGATGTGTGTCCCAGGAGTGCTGCCAGAGTCTCCTGCTGCCTCATCACAACCTCCCAAGGTTTCTTGAAAGAGGATAGCTTCTTTGGTTTCAGCATTAAACACAGCTGGGCTCTTTGGAGGAGGACCTGGGGCTTGTTCAGTATTTTTCACTGAAGTGTCTTCCAATGCCTAGACATGTAGAGCTCCTTCAAAGGTCTGAGCCCTTAATGGTGCCCATCATGTACTCTGTTTTACAAGCCACCAGAAATCAGTCTGAAGAGTAGCATGTACATAACTCGAGCCCTCAGGCTGCTGTGCACTTAGTAAATAAGGCTAACCAGTAATACCGTGCAGAGGTGTTTCGTCTGGCCTTGCTCTCTGCCGGTGTGGGTTGTTCCAGGGGGCACACCATTTTTCATTCCCGCTCTCAGCCGGGCAGCGTGCAGTCGAGTTCTGTAATAACAAACAGTGAAAAAGGACTGAGCTTTGTGAGCTTTAGGAAGTAAGGCAGAGAATAAAACATGGTCCATTAACCTGCCAGAAAAGATACATGGAAGACATAGGAACAACTTCTAAACCACCCTACTAGAACATGAGAATTTTTTTTTTCCTGAACTGATTTCCTTATGAATTATTTTTTTACTGCATAATAACTACCAAGAAAAGTATGTTTTAGTTATTCACACTGACCTTTTAAACTTCCAAGAGAACTGCATATTTTCTGAGGCCCCATGTAGGGCCTATTAATAATTATGCACTCCCACTGAGCTCCATTGATTAGTTTGGGTCCTATTTCACACTGTAAAATGAAAAAAAAAGTCCCTAGTGTTTGTGTATGTTTTTTCTTTTTATGTTCAGCTCTCCTCGGCTATAGATCAAGTTTTGCTGTTAGCACTGGTTTCGGCCCGTATTGATGCGTTGCTGTGCTGCGGGATCCAAAAACCAGGGAAAAGGCAAGATCAGATGGCAGGAGAAGGGGGAAAAGGTGCGGCCTATGATCCAGCAGCAGCAACAGAGTTCAGCCGGTATGATAAGGGGCAATGTGAGCAACAAGACTGCGCATTAGTATGCTACAGCCCCACTCATGCCTATGCTTTCATTTCTGCTAGCAAACATTTCTTTGTGAATAAATCTACTTTCTTGGCAATGCTGTGTTAGTGCTTTAGTTTCATTAAAGAGCCTGGAAACACCCCAGTGGTTCAGGCTGAGATATATAATACTGCTAACACAGATTTGTTTCATAACCCACAAACTATTAAAAATATTAGTGTCCTCCTGGGAGTTGCCTTTCAAGATTCCCTTTCTCTTTCTCTCTCACTTTCAGAGCTGGGCTAAGACAGCCAGCAATAATGCAAAGCAAGCTCAATTTATTCGGCTAAAAAAATAGATAACACAGTATTTTACTACTTCTGAGCACTTTCTTCGTCTGAACGTTGCTTTGTGTTCCACTTCTTATCCAATGTAAACAGCCATAAAGGAGAGTTGCTGACACAACATGTGGACATTTCAAAAGGTAGACTTTACCCGCCCAAAGGGAGATGACTTTTTGTTGGGAGTGAATTTAGTCTGAGACTTTGTAACGGGATATGTTGGTCCCTTCAAGACTGAGCAGGGAGCTCCAAGTCCCTTCAGGACTGAACAGATCTGAGTGTGTGTTGGGGGTCTTTATTCCACCCATCTGACAATGAAAATAATAATGGAAAGAAAAGTTAACGGTCCCTGGAGGGAACTCGAGCGGCGAGTAGGTCCAATGCCCATGGTGAGGGCTTTGGGACATAGCGGGAGCAGAGGTCTCCTGGGAGCCACAGCCGATGGGGCTGTTGGGACCTGTGGGTTTGGGAGCAAGGATGGGAGGCTGGCTCCAAAACCCCTTCTCCTGTCAGCCAAGGTTGCTCAGGGAAACAGAGGTGCCGGCAGTTTCTGGGGAGACGTCTACCAGCTTGTGTTTTTTCGTGCCAGAACTGTGTGTGGGAAGGAGTCTGGAAAGCCAATGGGGATGATAAGAGGAAGGGAGATCCAGGACTTGTGTCAGGGTTTGGCTTTGAGTTTTGTTAATGCACCTTTTGGGGTGTTTGTTTGGAATTTGCCACCGGGCATCCAGGAAGGAGATGAGACAAGGAGGACAAGGAGCCCAGAATTGTGGGGTGTGGAAGCAGCCTTGCTGTCCAGAGCGTCAGACAGCATCACAGATGAACTGGAGCATCATCTGTTGGAGACAGGCAGAAAAGCCCATATTTCAGGAACTAAAAGCCCATTTCAAACTTTAATTTGGATGTTCAGTTAGGCATAGCGAACATCAGGTTTCCCCTTTGCTTTTCTCCTAGGAGAGTCAGAATGGGTGGAAATTGTTATGAGGAGCTGTTCTTATGCTGCTTCTGTTATTAATGTCCATCACAATAGCACCAAGAGGTCCCAGCAGAGATCAGAGCTTCCCAGCCCACCGTCCCCCTGTGGTTTCTGCTGCTTGCTTACGTAGCACAGGCTACTGCCATCTAGTTAAGGAAAAGAAAGGGAGCAGGAAAAGTGGGCTCTTTGTTTTACAAAAAGGGGGGTGGAAGCGCAAAGAGAAGCAATAACTTGTGCAAAGTCACCCGGGGAATCACAGACAGAGCTGGGAACTGTGATGTAGCTCTCTTTCATCCCAGTCAGTATCTTAACCACAAAATAATCCAGTTTAGTTCTGCTGAAAAAGCAAAATTTATAAATGTTTGCTTAAATCCTAGCTACTTTGCATCGCAACCTGATTCATGTAAAAGTTTTTATGTAAGATTGGCAAGTCAAAGCTTGGGATTTTTTTTTTTCCTGGGTTGTTTGAAGAAAGTGTGAAGAAACTTCTGAACTGCCGAATTCAAATCTGAACCAAATTTTCCCTGCTTTGAACTCTGCTTATTGCAGACTGTAATAACATTCATCCACATTTCATAGGGTATCCTTGCAGATGGAAGGAAATACAGTAGCGCTGTTTGACACAGAAGAAATTAGATTTACGTGAAATTCCCTTTCCCTGCGTCCCTCACTTTATTTCCAACAGACCTACAGTTAACAATCAGCAGTGTTTCACTTTCAGACAGTGTGGTTTTCATTACAGAGGCTGAGGGAGTTTAGAATATTCTCCGAGCACACAGCATACATAACATCCTACCCCATTTCTTTTGATTTCCCTTTGCGGCACTAGCGTTACAGATGCTGTACAGAACGTGTTAGAGGACACTACTTTTATTTGCCATCATTACAAGGAGGAAATATATTTAGAGACATCTGTTCAGGCTCTTTGATTTCAACTGAATGTAAGACATCTTTGATGAAGAGTTGGTTTTGGAGCAAGGTTCTGTCAAAGCCTGGCAGCCATGCAAGCCGAGGGAATATGGCATCACAACATGCCTCCAGCCTAATCGGCAGGTGTGGACAGCATGGCTTTACCGGGAGGGGGAATTTAAGCTCTCACCTTGTCAGAGTTACCTTTCCTCAGTGGGAAGTTCAGCTCTGTTTAGGTTTCGCGTGGGGTCAGCTCTGCTCAGTGTGGAGGGAGAGGAACCTTAACGTGGGGAGTGATCCTGTGTGCTAGAGGCTTCCCTCTACACAGCAATACAGCAGTGAAGGTGCGGTGCCTCCACCTCGCCCTAGGAAGCGTAGGCATCCTTTTTTTACCAGATTCAGAGCCTGAAATAAAGTAGGCGCGGTGTTTTTGGAAAGTGAAGCATGCTTTTCCTAGGATCTGGGGTACTTTAGGAGGTGCTACTGAGACTGAGCTGGACAGAGTTGTGTGCCTGTTTCCAAAGAAATGGTGAAATTTCAAAGACAACACAGGGGACTTTGAGAGGCAGGGAAGGTTTTCAAGTATAATCCCTGTGTGTTGGCTTTCAGATCCACGCTTGGGTAAAATCTAGGAGCAGTTGTTTTCCTCATAGGGGCTGAGATACGTTCACACATTGGATTATACCGTGCATGAGCTTGTTTCCAGAATAGCTCTTTACGTGATGCCAGCACTTGTAAGGATGAGTTATATGGGGTTTCTGGGACCATGAAAGGCTTGTTCTGACTCTGCTTCTGCCCACCTGATCTTCAGGCCATATTACTGTCAACTACTCTCAGCCCTAATGGAAAAGGGCAAAAAGAAAGAACTTAGAGATCAAGTACTTTGTAAATACAGTTTGAAGACTTTTCTTTCTAACCCAGTTTTAGAGTATATCCCTGAAAGAAAAAGTCTTATAGAATTTGCTTTCTACATTTGGATTTCCATAAATATGACAAGCAATATTAAATTTATGTAAACTCTTTTTTAAGTTGGCATACCACACACCACAGAAATCATATGACATATGCCCCATCGTAGGACTTGATATAATGTTTACTTCTTGCTGCGTGAAAACTATATAGCAGCACAAATAGCATAGCTCACTTTTAGTGGTGTGAATCCATGATAGGTGGCTAATGCTGCATTCATAGTCAATATAGGTAGAAAATCAGGCTTTACAGTTAAAATATCATCAGACACATCCTTAATCTTGTCAAAACAAGACAATACGGGATAAGAATAAAATTAATTTTTAAAAGTTCTGTAAATCTAGGTTTGTATCTTTAATTACCACAGGTAGGAAATACTGGAAGCTTCATAGTTCAGACTTTGCAGTGACCGGGGATGATCCAGCTCTTCATAAAGCTTCCTTTTATTCTCTAAAGTGCTAATCTCATATATAGTTGCTTATAAAAGCAGGGAAATCCTCAGTGAAAATTTATAACAGCGTTAAACAGTTTCTGGGACACTTCTTTATAAAAAATAAAGGAAATCAAACACTAGAGAATATATATCTATAAAAAATATGTACACACACACACATACATATATATAAATCAGCAACATTAGAGCAAAGGAGTGTAGGTTACAGGTTTCCCTGGAAAATCCTCATCCGCAGAATGCCAGGCTGAATTATAGATCAGAGATCCCCGGTGTTCTCTGTGCTAAATGCTTTATGGTGGAGTGAGTTCATTGACACTAGTGTCAATACTGGTGACATATTCAATACAGCTCATTTTAAAAATGCTGTCAAAACTTTTGTGGTGGACAGCTGAGTTCTTGACAGTATAGCTTGTTGGGGTTTTCTCTTTTTACCCAAATGTGTCTGTTTTCTGTGAGAAGTTGGATCTGTATCGAAAGCCCATTGGCCAAACCTAATATTGTTCATTCCAAGAGGCTTTGGTGGGTGGCCAAAGGATTAGGATTTTTCAACAAAAGTTCAATATTTTCCATTAGAAAAATCCCCTATGATTTTCTGGGAAACTCTAGTACTTAGCTTCTCATGTATCTTCTCTTTGTCATCATTGTCAGAAACTAACTGGCATTTCATGCTGACATTTTTAGAAAAGAATATTTATACTAGAGACAATGCAAATAAAAATAAGTTGGCAGAAACGAGTGACATTTACAGTATGATATAGTCCTGACATTTTTATGCCACCAGTGGGAATTTCACCTGTTTGATGACTGATTCTGCCAGTCTTCCATCATCCGGGTAGACCTGTTCAACTCAATACAGCTACTTAGCTAACATCCCCAGTCTGTTCTCTAGTGAATCTCGTGGCTGGGAAAGGAGGTGAAATGAAGCCTAATGCTGTAGAGAATGAGCAGTGTTGTTGACTGACTGCTCTGTGATGAACCTCAGTCACTACCTTGGTTAGAATAGTAAGGTTTGGACCAGACAGCTTATGTATTACTTAATATATAACTAATTATGTCTTCCAATTCAGGGCAATAATTAATTCATAACCTCTATGGAATAGGCACAGAGGGTCCTATAGGATATTATTACTGCAGGGTTGTCAAAGTCCTGGTCTAGAGACGAAACTGCCCTTTATGCTGAGGTCTAGCGCAAGGCGTGTGCACTGGTGACTGGCCTTACTTGGAGATCTGAATTTCATTTGAAGGATTTTCTGACATCCCCCATCCCTGTTGAAAAAAGGAGGTTGAACATTCGAAGATGGCAAAAAGGAGCCATGCAAAAACAATGATCTGAAACTTGGGAAAATTTCTTACACTGGGATGCATGAAGAGCTCCGTCTGTTTAGCATGCAGAGTTGGCGGTGAGGAGGTACCTTGATTCCATGACCAGGTGGAAGTGCTGGGTACCAAGTGACACTTGTGTTTAACTGGGAGCAACATAACTAGCACCAGGAGCAGGAAACAGATGCGGGTGAAATTCTTATTAAAAATAGGTCACTTTCTGAAAGCTGATGTGATTACCTGCTCTGAGACAAGTCACTGAAGGCAGGGCTGGGTTCTCAATCTCCTGTTGAGTTTTAGAGTGGGTATGATTTTCATATTCAACTCAACACCTTCCTGGATGAGACATCCTCCGTATCTTCTGTAGGGGGTTGGCCTCAAGACCTCAAACTGAAACAATGCAATCACTCTAAGAGCTTGTGATATTTTATGCTTAGGTTATTTCAGGTTTAAGCATCTGAGGGGAGGTCAGATCAAATAATCTAATAATCACCTCTGACCTTAAATCTGTGAGTCTGGGAGGAAGGAGGGATGATCGCCAAGGAAGAGCTTGGGAGCCCAAACGCTTTGCTTATTTTTTCGAAGTACTGCAGCTGTTGTAGTGAAAAGATATTGCCTCTTCCAACAAAACTTGTCCTGCTTATAAAGCCTCCATGTAGTTTTGCAATGCTAAGGAAGATTAATGATAGCATTATTCCATTAAGACACAACTAGGTCAACACCAGTGGAATCCGAGAAGTGCTGAGAACTGATCAATTAAATTCCGACTGAACAGTTTTTCTTAAAAATAAGGCACATTCATTAACATTGATTATGATTCACTGGCCTGTGTTGATTTTGATGGCAAGTGAATGACTTTGTGTTTCATTTCACTAATGCTTTGATATGGCTTAGCTTTATTGATTTGATTGATTTTTTTTCATTTTGACATAAAATATCTTCATCTATTATACTCCAGAATTAGAATTAGAATGAGATGTTGTTAGTCTATCAAAGGAAAAGGAAACAATTTTGCTGTTACTGAAATGAAATACTTCAGCAGGTTCAAAATGCATTGTTCGTTGTTGTATTTCTTTTTAGTCCCCAAGTTTTGCTCCAGGAGAAATTTTGAAAACTTGCCTTTTTTGTTCTCAATTTGGAATGAAGACAGGCTTCGTGCTTGGTCTCCAGCTGAATAGAAACGCTGCTTCCTTGCACCGTGGAGGGATAACAAACAATAAAATGATGCTGACATCTCTGGAGAAAAAGCCCTCCAGGTGAACAGATTTTAAAAGCTGGAAAAAACAACATGCTTGGAGTGGGAATTATAATTCAAATCCATGTGGTCCATGTGTGGTTACAAAAGAAACTCAAACCCCCTATCTTTTGAAGCAATGGTCTGCCATTCCCCATCCCTTTTGCTCCACTCAGTGCCACAAAAGAGGTGAAGAGTGGAGCTGAGGAGGCAGACAGAGGTACGTCCCGGCTCTGCAGTTTCAGTGACTGGGAGAGCAAACAGCACTGATTTTTTTGAGGTCAGTTCATAATCAAGACAGACTGGAAAGGGTTGTGTGAGTGGAAGAAAGGGCCAGAAACAGGTCGGCTGAAGGCAGACTCCCACAACATGTCGTTTATCTTGTTGCAAGAAATTTCTGATTTTTCCAGCGCGTGTGAATCTACCCGCTTCAGTGAGACAAAACAGGACACTTCAGGTTTTCGGATGAGAAATTCTTCTTCTCAGCTGATGAAAAGCTAGAAAGAAAAGAGGCCAGCTTCCAGTTTCTGAAGCAATGAAGAAGTTAGGATCTGGAGGTGTGGGAGAGACAGAAAGTGTTGGTTCAAAGTGATTCAGAAAATGTCAAGAGTTGATCTTCCTTGGCAGGTGCTGAAAGTCGCAGGGCTTTATTTTCATGTTTCTCTCAACAGAGAGAACTGCATGTTCAGGCACAAATTTTCAGAGGAATTAGGATTGCTGGTTTTGACCTGCACATGTTCTGGGAAGAAAAAGATTAATAAATTTCAAGTGTCAAACGTGTTACGGTAGCCTGTTAAGTAGCCATCAGAAAGAAGTACCCCTTTAAAGCCAAAATCTAGCAAACCCAACCGTTTGCTCCATAAAGCAACCCACAGTTCCTAGTACACTAAATTTTATAGCCCTTAGGAAAAAGAGAAACACAAACACAGGAAGGGAGGAATGCCGCAGAAACTGTTTTGTTGGAGGGAGGTTTGATTTCTCTTCCAAAGCAGCGTTCTTGGTTTTGTTGTTTAGTTTTGATTTTTTTTTTTTTTTTCTTCTTGTGGTAATGGCACACGTAGCTGGTTTTGTTTTCTACACGCCAGGTAGTAATTAAAATTAGCAATTTGGTAATCAGCATCTTGGCCTTGGGCACTAGAAACAGATGTACTAAATAATGCCAAAAGTTGTTTCAAAACCAAAGGAGACTGATGGTGAGGACCTCTACTGAGGCAACTCTGTTGAATTCAGGGCGTCCAGCTGACTCATGTGGGAGGGGGTGAAGCCCAACATTTCAGTCAAGTCTTCTTGTCTGCCATCCCAGGCAGAAGGCAACAGGTTGTGTGAACTTTGCCATGACTTGGCCTGAAATCTTATGAGTAACATCTTGTGATGGAGGTAAAAGACCGTGTCCCTGAAATCTGTCCATGGAGATGAACCAAGCCTTGCTACACAGCCCAAGCCCTGGGACACACAGTGCAAGCCACTTTCTGCTGTTAAAGTAATTTTTCTTTTAACTCTCCTGCAATTCAGCAGTGGGTGAAGAAGCTCTGAGGAGGTTTGGTTTCCTTGTGAGAAAGGCAGATTGACATCAGCTTCACCCTTACTGAGGAGAGCGAGTGAAGGAAGGAGTACAACCTCCACCTTCCCATCCTGCTTAGCATCTTCTCTCTCCTTGATGGGAGGCCAGACACAGGGACACAGTCAGGCAGCCCCCAAACATCTTCAGCAATGGCAATCCACACCAGCCAGCCCCACACACATCATCCCTGCAGGAAGGCCCGCAAAGGGACCCAAATCTTGATGGTCTCCCATCATAACCCCTCCCTGTATTTCTTCTGCCACTGGATCCATGCATAGGCTCACCTCATGGGCTCTCTCTGCACAGGCAGCAATGGGTGTGGGGCAAACTGGGGATGCCGTCACCCAGGGACGGCACCTTCCCTCCCTCCCCTGCAAGCACCGGTGTCCTCTCCACAGGCCTCCCCACTCCCTCCCCAGGAGCCGGGAGCTGGTCCAGCGAGGCCAGCCGGCACTAAAATCAAGCTCTGCTTTTTTACTTATTTTATTACAGTAAGAGTGGGCACTGGCTGTGTCAGGCAGCTGTGGTCTCGGCGGATTGTGTTTGTGGTCGGGCACTCGGGATTCCTGATTTCTAGTCCTGGAGCTGCTGTTTGCTTGGTGTGTGGCCTTGGAAGACTCACTTAGCTCTGCTGCGCAGCAGTTTTTCCTTCTGTTGGATGGGGAAGTGACACCTGCATTGCTGAAGGGCCAAGCCACAGCTGGGATAAACAGTAGTGTCTTGCTAATGACTGTAACTTCTTATACTAGCAGCTTAGAGGGAAGACATTAAAATCAAGACATGTGAATCCTGCAGCAGTTACTTTCTATCCCAGACACGAAGATGCTGAGTTCATGGGTCATTCTTTGCCGATTCTTTGAAAAGAAGGTATATCATCAAATTGCACCAGCTGCTGAAAGTTCATATATTGGCTTATTTCTTTCAGGGCAAGCATGGCCCTGATCTAACTGATAGAAAAGGACTGCATTGATAACGGGGTGCTGCGTGGCAGTGTGGGGACGAAGGGGGATGAAACTCCTTGGCTCCCCCTTCCTCTTTCCACAGTGCTCAGGAACTCTGCTTGGAAGTTAATCTGCTTGGTGGGCTCCTGACTCTGTCCAGACCTGGTTCTGCTACTGGGCGCGTGTTTCATGATGAAGGACCCTGTTCTGACTCTTGGATGTTGGAGCTGCTCATGGTAGTGTTGTGGAAAATGGTATCAGAATCTGACTGCACCCTCATTTAGAAAATTCAGGGGAAGAAAACTTTGTTGAGGCAGCCTCTGAACATACTGCTTTGTTAGAGACAACATGGTTTCCTTGATACAACGAGTAGGGCTGTATATGCAGAGCTGTGTGCCTCTGTTTCCCCAGCTGTAAAAGGGAAGGGATTTTTCTCATTGCTCTAACAAGAGGGAATGAATTACTCTGTAGCTTAGATTGTTGCCCAAGCTAAATCCCTGGATGGAAACCTCTTTCCATCTGCCTCACCACTAACAAACCTATGTGACCCTATTGTCTCTGAGCAGTCGACGGTATCTGAAGTCCTGAATCCTTGCTGTGAAGAGCAGACAGTGCTGATGTCTCGGTAAGGATGGAGGTCTCAAGTGAGAAACCAAGGGGGGGCCGATTCCTATGTGTGCCCACATGACTTAGGAAGGAGTCTACTCCTTTTGCCTCGAGAAGGAACTGTGTGAAGCAAAAAGTGCTTCCACCATATTTTTGTCCGAGAGTCTTAAACGTGTATTGGCCTGTTCCCTGGAGAAGTGGAAGGAGGGCTGAAGAGTCCAGGTTCTCATTATACTTGGCTCCCTCCTGGCAGTAACCTCAGCAGAATCTACCATCAGCAGCTGCAACAGGAGATCTTTGTAAGGTGTGAAGGCATCAAGCTGAAGAAGTATATGGCAAAACAATACCACATGTTGAAAGCACAATAGGAATAAGTCCATTTTGGCACAGCCTTCCACATGAAATCCCTTTTAATTTCGGTGACATCACACTCCCAGTCTCAGGGAACCTATAGCAATATTTTCTGTGCCATAAATAAATCCGCTTGGGGACTAATAAACTAAACTGTTGCTAATTTGTAATGTGCCACTTTTGCAGCAGTATCCAAAATTCATATGCACTAAGATTCCAGGGCTGGAAAGAATGAGGTGGCTTGTCCCTAACCACTGCTTAAGTTTTTAAGTTACACTGGTGAGTCGGGTGCAGTTTGGCTTTTAGTGAGACCCCTGGGGAAGTAAGGCCATCTTAGCCTATGGTCTTTAAAAAAGGCTATTAAAATAAAAACATACCTATAAATAAAACAAAATTCAGGGAAATGATGTCTTTGTGACCGAAGCAGGAACACTTGTGCCATTCAGGGGCCTCCCTTGCACTTCTGACTATCGCCACTGATAAGCACAAGCAACTTCACCTCAGTATACTTTATAGGCACAGGTGGGCCCTCTTGCACTTGGGATCTCTGCTTGGGATTGTTGCTTGGCTGAGGAGGCCTTTTGGTCTGAGGTCTGGTTGTGAGCAGAGGGAAGGGGAGCGTGGCATCTCAGAGGGGCAGGTTGGTGCTTTCTGGCGTAGCAGGTAACAGCTGGTCGTTATTCTGATTGCCAGTTTCCCATGTGTACCTCGGCTCGGTCTCACTGTTCTAGTGTGTTGTGGTCTGCTTGTTGGGGCAGATCTTAGATTAGGCTGAACTTTTTCCAGGGTAAAAGTAATACTCCAGGAAACACAGAGATGCTGCTTCTCCAGGGCAGATCTGCGTGAGAGCTGTCAGGAGACTGTTTTGAATTTGCCCCTTTTGCTGCCACCAGAGAGAAGGTGATGTTCTCTGTTTTGTCACACCTGGGAGTGGAAAATTTTGCTCTCTCAACTTTTTGGGTTCATATCAACATGAAAGCAAGTGTCAGAGGACTGGGATTTTTCTCAGGACACAACACCTTTTTTCTGACAGCTCTTTGGGTGGTTCATGGCTGGGAAGGTGTTCAAAGCAACCTCAGACAGCTGAGTACCCTGCTGTTATCACAGAGGCATCAAGTCCTTGCATAGCATTGCCTCCTCTTTGAAAACCCTTTCTGTCCAGGACTGGCCCCATCCTCCCATTATACAGATAATATGCAGCATCTCTCACAGAGAATTGGCACTCTTTCCCAGGATGAAGCTGATAGATCCTCCTACACAAGGAAAATCCACAGTGAACTAGTAATCAGATACAGCAAGGTTGTAGTTTGCTATACTGTGAAAAGAAAGATTTGCCAGTTCTCTCCTGAAGGAGTCATTGTCTGACACACACATCCTCTATGGTTCTTTCTTTTTCTCCAAGAAGGGACCCCAGGTCATCTTTTCATCCTCATATTGTCATGACAAGGGTGGATAGGACAGCTGAAGTTTGCACGTTGCAATGGGCTCATGCATGCAGTCCATAACTAACGCACTGGGCACTGGCCCACGAAGCCCCTCAAGGTCTTCCCAGCCGTGCTAGCTGGCACACTGAGCAGAAACCCTGATAGTGAAGGTCATGTAAGCACCATAGACAAACAGTGCCTGACAGCCTGAGCTTCTGCAGTGTTGGTTTTGTTCTGTATTTTTACTAGATAAGAGCTCGTGTCCTGTTACCGTTTCCCTGGGGCTGTACGTCAGCCCTGTGATTCTGCTGCACCATTTGTACGGGGAGGGCACTGCAGCCCTCCCCAAAAGCTGGAGGAGATCTCCAGGTGGAACAGGTCTCTGGTTTTAGCAGTTTCTCTGACTTGTTGTCTACAAGTGAATAACTAGCATCTGTCTGGAAAACCACCTCCTATCTTCTCTCGTGGTTGAACTTCATCTCACTCAGAGGGGATCCACCAAATGTGGTGGTTCAGCAGATAAACCAGTGTAGGTTTAAATAAGTCCTAATAGGAAGAAGTATTGCTGAGTCTTTATTGCAGGGTCAGATCTCTCATATTAATCTTTCCCTCCAGCACTGGCAACCCACCCAAAAGTAACATTTAGGAGTTCAGGTATATGGGACCTTTGGGAACTCAGTAAGTTGCTGCCTGCCTGCAGAGCTACCCTAACGGGCTGCACGAGCACTCTTAAATGATGATTAAGTCAAGTTACCTTCCTGTGCAGTTGTGGCAGGCTGAGGGTTGGCATGTGGACAGCTATTTACACTTTATCTGACATGCAAACTGCCACATCGCAGTAACTTCAAACTGTGGTTTGCATTCTTAGCCCATGAGACTCCTTCCTACCCCATCCCTCCCCAAACCGCTTATAAACCATAGGGGGACTTAAGCTAGTCTCCACATGAAAATAAATTTGAGGTTGTCCACATCGGCATTTAGTTTGGATTAGGAGCTTGCTTTTGAAATATATCCCTCAGTCTTACCCCTCTTGCACCTTGGTGCTTATTGTGGATTCAACAGGCGTTCAGTCCGTGGGACCAGCCTTGTACTAAGACAAAATAAACCTCCCAAAATGTATATAATGTTTATATCAGGCCCAACCTCTCCCCTGATCCATTCCTGTTGAGCCATACTACTTGCCAATTTAGCCGATTCAGACTTTGATTTCTAAAGCTTCCCCCAACCCCTCCTCCATCTCACACGTTACAAGAAAGCCTTTCCACACAGTGTCACTGTGTGAATTGGTGCAACTCACAGGGGCAGGGTTTACTCACTTGAGTAGAGGCTGTGAAGTTGGACTATGAGCTATGGAAAATTGTCATTGTTGAGTCTTTTGACTGTTGTCAGCTGACCTAGGCTGACTTGCACCAACTAAGTCTATTGTTACTTCGTTAGCTGTATTTTCATGTATCTATCAATACATTTTGTGCTAACAGCATTATTGCAAGGCCAGAGGATTATATTATCCAGATTTTGTGAGCTCATCAACTCTTGCAATGCTTTTAAATCCTTTCTCATTAGTAAACGATCCTGAGTGATTAGCTAGTTTGTGATTGCCATAGCCAAAGTAAGATTTCTTTCCCTGACATTATTCAGTACACTGAGTAGTGGTAGAACCTTTTCCTTTCCTTTTCTTTTTCTCTTTTTCTTTTTCTTTTTTTCTTTTTTCTTTTTCTTTTTCTTTTTCTTTTTCTTTTTCTTTTTCTTTTTCTTTTTCTTTTTCTTTTTCTTTTTCTTTTTCTTTTTCTTTTTCTTTTTCTTTTTCTTTTTCTTTTTCTTTTTCTTTTTCTTTTTCTTTTTCTTNCCCTTCCCCTTCCCCTTCCCATTCCCCTTCCCCTTTCTTCCCTTTCCCCTTTTCTCTTTTCCCCTTTTCTTTCTTTTTTTTTTGTCCCAGCCCTGCCATCTGGTCCTTGCTGGGCTGGAAAGTCACAGAAGCTGTTTTCTGTTAATTTGTTGATATCTTCTTCCTCTCCCAGCCTGGCACAGAATCTGCTTTTGTTAGTTTTCCTTTCAGGAATACATGTGCACTTCAGCATGAGGTCTGACAACCTTGACCCTCCAGGCATGACTAATTCCCATTTACAAGACCACTACAAAATCCATCAGTTCAAAAGTGTCAGGAAGTCAGGAAAGCCCCAGCGTGTACGGCAGGCTGGAGCTGGTCTCCCTGTGCTGCATGACAGAGTGCGCTCGGTCGGCTGTGCTTTGCTGTGATAAGGTCAAGTAGAAGTGGCACTTGGAAGGAACAGGAGGTGGAGGGGAGGGAAGGAGGGTTTCGCAAGCAGCCAGTGATGCATCGTTTAATACTGCGCTGTTCATAGCCAGACACCGTGGCTCTAATAACAGCCAGGGTGAGGCAATGATATAAATTGAAACTAAGGAGTTAGGAGATGTCTTGTGGTGTTTGAAAGCCTGGGGGTGGAGACTTCCGTGGGGATGAGTTTGAAAGTAGGAAAATAGCAGTACGAAGCCGCTAACAAGCTTTTTGGAAGTTGCCTTCAAAGTTATATCTTTATGCTGTTCAGGAGTGGTGGTGGTGATAATCCCAGCTGGTTGTGGGTTTTATGTGGGTTGGGTTGTTTTGGTAGTGTCTTTTATACAAGCGTGTCTTAGAATTGAGAAACAGGATGAGTAAAGTGTCCCAAATATCTCTCTGGTGGTCTTATCCAACAGCTTCTTCTCAGTCAAACTCTCAATGACTTCAGCTGCCTGTGAGGCCGACTCTTGAGAATTCCTCAAAAATCCCACCCAAAGAGACAGAAATCAGTGTTACACAGACAGTCTGTGGGTCAATCTCTTGACACATTCAGTCATAGCCCACAAAGTCAGCACAGAAGAAGAGGAATAAAAACTTGCACAGATGTGAGGTCTGAAAGAACGAGAGCACTCCGTGAAAGAGGCCTCAGGAGGCAGGAGGTGGCCTTGAGTCACAAAAATGAGGTTTGTATTTAGTTGCCCGAAGGAGCTGGAAAAAAGAGTGAGAGAGAAAGACAAGGTCTAGGGGGAACAAACCCTGGAGAGAAGGCAATATTGAAAATAAATGAAGGATCTCGATTTCTGTTGCAGGCATGACCCTTGGACTTCAGCAGGGCTGTAGCAAATAGAGTTTGGTTTTATGGACACAACTCACATACAAATCTGGGCTGGAGCGCACAGGAGAGGCATGTAGAGGGCTGATTCAGCAACTTTGCTGGCTTTTTCACTTGGAATTGTTTGGGCCCCTTTTCATTTTCCCCTTTGGACTTCAGGATGGGAATTTCAACATTGTTTAAAACCTTCTCATTCACGTCTCTGAAACTAAAACCTGGTATGAACTATGGGAAGGTGGTTTTGTAGAGCTTCTGTTCTAACCTGGAAAGTGCTGAATTCTCACTGTGTGGGCCTGATCCAAGATCCATAGAAATCAATCTTAGGCTTGCCATATACTTTAATAGAAATTGGACCAAATTGCAGAAGTTTCCTATTCCTCTGGCCCATTTCTGTGGATTTTTGCCCACTCAATTTAAAAGAATAATTTATATAATGAGAAACAAACCACTTTTGTTGTGTTTTTCTGTGTTTGGATTTTTTTGCTTAATGTTCTTTCCTTACTGTTACTGGCTGAGAAACGATGGCTGTGACTTTTTTATTGTTTTAACGGGACATGAGCAGGAAAAGTGATTCAAATACTTGCTAAAGGAAGTTTTCTCTCTCAACTTGAAAGTGGAAAGGTTGGTGTGAATGATGCCCATTTGAGTACTCAGAAGAAATGAGATGTCCAACGTTTGATGACCAATTACTGTGCAGTGTCTGAGGCTTTAGCCTGAAAAGCAGCAATGCCGTGGCAGAAAATACCATGCTAATTGAAGACAGCTCTTCGTGACTGGCTCTTCCCACCTCCATGCATCACAGTCCTTTGGGACATGGGTTCATGAGGCTGTACCAAGTGACTCATCTCCGTCTTCCTGTCACCCCTTCACAAGAAGGAAACCCATTGTGTCTCACTCTCCTCTTACCAAAGGAGATTTATCCAAACCCACATCAGGAAAGCTAACCCACATCTTCTAAACACAAGTTAGTGTCTTTACCACTGGGCACAAACTTTCTTTCTTTCTAGCTCCATTGCAAGTCAATACTGAGACACGCTGGCAGAGCTCTTGTATGAATTAGGGCTGGAACAGCAGAGAAATTGTATGGGTGGTTGAGCTGAGGTAATTAGTTTTTGTTAGCTGAGTCTGTAAACCTCTGGCATTCAATATCCTGCAATCTACTGGGATTTTCACAGCCTTCACCACCACGGGTCCTCCGTACCTACTGCAGCTCTGTGCCACCCGTGCAGTTTCGAGCTCTGTTGCATGTCAGGATCTGGTTGCATTATTACGTGTGGGGAGTTTACACAAAATGTGCCACCTTCTAGCAGCCTGCCTGACCACGCTTCAAATTCAGCCCCAGCTGTGAAGCCCAAACACTTTGCCTGTGCAGAGCAGAGGAAGAGAAGCATCGTCTCTCCAGGGCTTGTGTCTCTAGGATGAAGTCCTACATGGATTCCTTGAGGGCTAAGTTTACTGCTCAGCCTTCCCTTCACATCATCTCTGCCTTGTACCCTGTCTGTCACCTGTTATAAGAACAGGCAATAAAATCAGTAGGCTTGAACGAAAAGGTTGGAAAACTAATGCAGGGACGAATGCATTCTCATCTCTTCAGGCTTCCAGTGCTTATACACTTCATTTTCAAGGGGTGAGGAAATATGATGGAAATCATCCACTTACTTCAGCAAATACAAAAATAAAAATAAACTCAGAAGTGTTTCATCTTTTTCTTTTTTTTTTCTCTAAACCTTGGGTAGTTAATGAAGCTTGTAGTTCGTATCACATTTTTGACAGCTTGTACTAACATCTTTGTACAGCCTGCAGGATAAATGTCCACTGATGGAAATGAGAGGGATCCTTTACATATCCTGTACATATGTGAACAGCAGTCCAAGACCCTCCTGCTCAGCCTTTTGTGGGGATGCAAGTGTTGTGTTTCTTGTTTGGGGTTTAAAGTTTGGATTTTTATTTTCCATCTTAATGTACTAACTCAGAAGTAATAAATATTTTAGAATAAAGTTGGAGCGGCTCATTTAGGGTTAGATCTGACCATAAGCATGTGATGAATGGGCTTCAATTTAAATGCCAGTGGTTGGGATAGCGGCAGGCGGCAGCTGCCACTTGAATCCTACAGCACCTACATGTTCCAGCCACAGTGGACCTCATTTAATGAGGCAAATTTAGTAGGGATTTAGCCTGGCCTCTGGGATTTCTGAAGCTGTATTTAAGAACCCCCACTAAGGAGAAAGGAAAGTTGTCTAAGTAAATGTGACTCTCTGAAGGAAATATCTCCATCACCCATAAGAAACTGTTAAAATTGGTCCTTCTCAATTTGTCCCTTCACTCAATTGTAACGTATAGGCAAAGAAGGTAGGAGTCCCTCACTTGTGTGGTGTAATCAATGGAGTGGTGTAGCTTGGTGCAAATCCATCTGCTTGAAAGAGTTACTGCTGGATTATGCCAGCGAGAACCTGAAAAAATACCACCTGTAAATAACTGATGTAAAGGCAAATGTTTGAAAACCTCAAGGATGCTGAGTTTTGATTTAGCACAGCTCAATTTCAGCCAAGCCAGTATTGGTCTGAGATGAGTTTTATTGACATGAAGCCACTCCAGTGAACCAGGCTTTGTTTCTCCTTGCTGACAGTCAAGCGAAGATGGGTCTCTGAGCAGTAGGCTCTGCTAAAGTGTAAGTGGTGGCGTTTCTTACTTGAGCCTCTTCAAGGGAATGCTGAGTGCTGCTGAGTTGTATGGACCAGGTCCTTACAAAGCTCTTCTGATTTTAAGGTTTGTCATAATCTTCCTTTAAAAGGGTTGGGTTGTGCTGGACCACTGACCTAAGAGGGTACAGGATTGTGCCCTGGCTGAATATTCTAGTTCAGAATATGAATTGCCAAGCTTACTATTATGAATCTATCATTATTATGAGTTAGCATGATATTAATCAACGAAGTGATGGTACTGGGCAGCAAAGGATCTAGAATGTAATAATCAGTGATTTAATGCTTGTTAAATCGACTGTTGGAGGAAGATGAGTGCTTCCTGAGCCTGGCCTTGCCATCTTCTATTGAGTGAAACACATTTTCTAGTGTTAGCCTTTCTTAATTGAAAGCCATATAAGCCTTTAGGGAGGTAGTGGGGAATCCAACAACTGTAGATCTTTTAGAGAGAATAAATAGACTCTGTCATCTGTTGCAGCATTGTCACATTGGTTTCCATTTATGACTGAAAAAAAGAAGAGGCTAAAGACTGTTTATTCCTATTATTTTCCCTTGATTTGTTTCTTTCTTTGCTTGCATGTGTGGGTGGGTTATTAAAGTTTTTGTCTTGCTTAGTTTTGCAATTTTTTATGGCCCACATTCTGATGTGTTGCAGCTCATCTGCAGGCTGTGAGGCTGGAGTGCATGAGGGTAGTCAGTGTTCAATTTCTGCTTATAAGTCAAGCAGGTAGCAAGTGGGTAGGTTGTAATTTAGAGATCGGGAGGAAGACAGTAAAACTAAATGTTTTGGAATTTTTCAAAATGTCCAACGACCACAGTTCCTGTATAGGAGGAGATGTCCTTCCCGTCCCTCTCCTCCCCCCATTTCTGAATGGTTTTGCAGAGCAGCTGTGACTAAGGCTTCGCTGAACTGAAAGTGCCACAGCCTGGAATGATAATCAAAAAAGATGCGTGTTGTTATAAACACTCAATCATTCTCCTTCTTTCTTGTGGAGTTGTTATTAAGCCCAGAGGTTCAGAAGTTCAAAAATATAAAGGAATAATTTGTACAAGAAAAGAAAGGAGTCTATTTCACAAGCCATTGATGCTTCCACTGGGAATTAGCAGTAGCTGTTAGAGTAGCCGGGGTCACATAGAGCAACCATGCATTCTGCTCCCACTTAGGAAACCCCTAATTTTTAACTTTTTAACAGCCACAAGCTTAAGTTTCTGGCAATGAAAAGTGGAGGGAATGTTTGAGGAGCTCTTATTAAAAAAATAAACTTCAAATGATGATTGACTCCCCGTTTATGTCTCTAGAATGGGGCCCGTAAATCTCAACAGTTTTCTCTTCAATGGCTACTTGTTCTTTTTGGTTGGTGACAACTTTTATTTTAAGCAAGCTCAATTCTTAAATTAACCCTTGTGTCGACTCAAGCCTCCTTGTTTGTCTTTGCTTTGCCTCCCACAGATGGAGAAAAGCTTAGCATACGGTAACAGATCCATTCCCATTTCATGGTTGACATGAAGTGTGGGCATTGGAGTGTCGCTGGAAGAGGGAGGACCCAGACTTCAGGAGATCTGCTTCCAAAGAAAGCACTGGGACTCCCCTTTGGGTCCTTGATGTAGGACTTCTGATAGGCAGATGAGCACTGAAGATTTAACTCATTTGAGCACAGATATTCAAATTCACCTGTGGGCATTCAAACTCCCANGGGGCCCGTAAATCTCAACAGTTTTCTCTTCAATGGCTACTTGTTCTTTTTGGTTGGTGACAACTTTTATTTTAAGCAAGCTCAATTCTTAAATTAACCCTTGTGTCGACTCAAGCCTCCTTGTTTGTCTTTGCTTTGCCTCCCACAGATGGAGAAAAGCTTAGCATACGGTAACAGATCCATTCCCATTTCATGGTTGACATGAAGTGTGGGCATTGGAGTGTCGCTGGAAGAGGGAGGACCCAGACTTCAGGAGATCTGCTTCCAAAGAAAGCACTGGGACTCCCCTTTGGGTCCTTGATGTAGGACTTCTGATAGGCAGATGAGCACTGAAGATTTAACTCATTTGAGCACAGATATTCAAATTCACCTGTGGGCATTCAAACTCCCAGTCCCATCCACTATGGATGGGTTCTGGCATTCCCTTCATCATGCTTTCAGTAGGGTCTGTAGGGATATAGCTGTCCAGCAGTCCCTGGATTTTTCCTATATTTAGAACGAAATCCAACCTTTGAAGCCTAGTAAGGAAATACCTAATATAAAATCCATAAAATTCTCAAGCAGCATCAGCCACTGAACCTACCAGAAGACACAACTGAAAAATGGCTTGACGAGCAAGAGTGCTGTGTCTGTGGGTGTCCGTTAGCTACGGAGTCTCCTTCACAGGTATGCAAGCTCTGGGAGCCAGCAATACTCGTACTCCAGTGCCTGCCTGTGTGTGGCCAGCCAAATTTGGAAGCTCTATCTTATATCTTTCTGTCAGTGACCTGTTATACAGTCCTGGGGCCTAATGCTTGTGTCAACATGAGGTTAGGTTTCATGGCGTCCTGAGCAGAGCAGGAATGTCCTGGCTTATATTTGTCTCCCCAGGAGAGGAAGAGGGTGGGAGAGAAGCACTCAGCAGCTACTGGGCAATCTTCTGCCATCTCTTGACAGGTAGTGATATAAATCAGGGCTTGAGTGGGACACGAAGGCAAGACCTGGTTGCTCTGTTTAGATCCCTATCAGCTGTGATTAATTCAGTGCTATAGGTGGAAGGATAAATGTGGCTTCCTGTAATCTTAATTGTTTCCACCAGCCTTTGAACTGATGCATCCATCTGGTAGCATTTAGTTGTGAATACAAAGGGTCAAACTCTGCCCAAGACTGCATGGTAGGCAGCAGGACCAGTTCTGAGAAATGCTAGTGCCAATTGGGAATCAGTCTCTTGGCCATGCAGTAAAACTGAGGTGAGGGGACTCGAGTTCATTCTGAATAGGTGGCTTCAATATCATCTGGAAACTTTTAGGTGCCACAGCTTCTGAATTTATTAGAGAGGAGACTGGCAAAAGTGCATTAAGATGGCTAAGAATGGACTGGAGACTTCATATCATGCTACAGAGACTTCTGCTCTGCCATTCCCAATGCTCTTATGACAAGTCCAAAGAGAAGACAATGTGGGTTGCTTTTCTTGAGCAACTCCCATTGTAATTGAAAGAGATTTTGTGGATCTTTCACAGAACTACTGTCTTCTTGCATCAGGAGTCCTTCCCCTCCTCTCAAGACTCTCTTTAATGGCTTAGGTCTGCAATCTTTGCAAGTAACTGACTCATATGCTCATCCATCTGCCTTCAGCGCTGTGCACAGGGCTTGACTTTGCTTTGACATTCTTGTGTACAAAGCATTCCCATGATAATAACTTGAAAAATACCATGCTAGTTTTACTCCCTCTTTAACGTCGCCATGTACCTATGGGAAATTCTGAAAAGGGCAACAGTCTTGATGTATTTGGTGGAGGGGGTGTGTTTTGAAAGTAGAAAGATCTTTGGCAAATGCAGCCTGCAAGGAACAGAACTAGCTTATTTCAGCTGACAGCTTTGGAGAAAACCAGCATTGCTTAGTTTCAAATTAGTGTGGGTAGACACTAATAAGAAAATTTAGGGCTAGCAATTCAGAGGGAATAGTTTATTGCTTTTTGGTTAATCCCTTTTCAATTTCTATCAGCATAGAAAGAGCAGAGCTTTTTCTCTCAGTCATTTGTGCCCAAAGCAAAATGTGATGAAAACAGGCAACTAAAATGTAATTTAGCTTCCTAAAAGCAAAGAGGAGAGGTCACCCCATCAGAAAAAAGGAGTCAGAATTTGCAGTTTAAACAAGACTCCGTGAAGTCTTTGTCTTAGTAACGTTTGTATCCTAATGCTTTGAATCCAGTAACTTCTAATTACCAGAGCTCAGTAAAGAATGTTTCCTGGGTAACTTCTTTTGCAATCTATTCAATTTTTGCCTCTCTATATTAACTGACTGATATTTTTCTCAGATGTATTCATGGTTTGGAGTCATTTACTGAATAATTCCAGACCTGCAGCTCATTTCTAAGTGGTCCTGAGCATTTGCTATTCAAAATCCAAGCTAAGTTTTTTAGAATTTGATAATTGTATCTCAAAATTTGAGGAACAATTAAATGGCAAGCATAACTGCCCTTGTACAAAATATAAACATGGGGCAAAATTCCCTGTCAAGTGAATTAGCAAAGCATGGTTGGGGCAAACTAAGCTGACCAACTTCTGTCTGCAAAGAACTTGGTCTATAAAACCACCTAAACCTATCCCCCATCTTACGTACTTTAGGGAAGGTAAAAAGATCATGAGCAGGGAAGAAATGCAGAACAGATGTTATCTTCAAAATGAGCTGATCCCCCACAGGTTTGTGGAGGATGTCATTTCCTACCCCCTGCATCATCCCCTTCTTCTTTTCCAGGGCGTGCAGGCAGGATTTCAGCTGGTGTAAATCATCAGAACGATGCTAAATTACTGGCTCTGAAAGTCCTTGTGCTTCTAGGAGTTAGGCTTGAGAAGTTACATCAAACCTTGAAGTAATCCTCTGTGCTATACTCCGTACCCACACCACTGCTTTGGGACCCCTCGTTGGAAGTCTTCCCTACTGTCCTGAGGTGGAAGAGTGGGCTGAAGCCTCTGAGCTCCAGCCCCACAGTCACAATTGTGCAAAAGGCACATCTATATAATATGGATTCATCTATATTATTCCAAGGCAACAGCAAAGAGATTTGCTTTGGGGAGTTGGTTTTTTTTCACCTTGGGGTTTCCAGGACTTGTCTGAGCTGTGTCCCCATGTGCAATGTCTTCAATGGCTGTAGGATTTCTGGGAATCTTCCTGGTGAAGCACAGCTGTAGAGGGAGCAACCTGCTGAACATTTGCGGAGAGTTTCAGGGGATGACAGACTGTGTTTGCTTACATGTAGGTGTATTCACAGAGCATCAGTATTAAACAGGCAAGGAAAAAGAGGGGAGGGGGAAAGGATTTTTTTGGCTCTACTGGGAGTGCATCTAAAGAACAGGGAGATGTGGCTAAAGGGGCAGAATGTGAACCTGAGGCTTATCTCTTTTTCAGGTATTTTCTCTGCTATTTGTGTGTGTGTGGAATAGAATGGTGCCTGAAAACAGTATTAATTACCTTTTCTATTATTATTATTTATTTATGTGGGGAAATATCCCACCTTCAGGAATATTTGAAGCTGTGCAAAAAATATTCTTCCAGATCTTTTCTTCTTAGTTAGAAGAAAAAAGAAAACCAAAGTGTTACTTGAATGAAGTGCTTTCTTCAGAATTTACCAATTTATGTAAATGTTTTATAGCAACATCTGATTCTTGGGTCTAGCCAGGATAGCAAAAATCTGTGAACGCTCTTTCTGATTCCTTAGCAGCATATCCTCTCTGGTAGCTGGTTTCATAGGCATTCTCTGACTGGAGTGGAGACTGTTTAGCCTAGGCTTAAAAAAAGCTTCAAGCAAAATGATCTTTTAGTCCCAATGATAATGAAAATATAGCAGTTATAGCCATCTCTTGAAAGATAACCTCCCATAATTCATAAACAACAGAATTACATTGAGGGAGCCTAATATATAGTAGGAAATAAAATGTCTGAATTTATCATTCTGACCTTGAGAGCTAACAGAGTAGTTTGTTACAAATAATTAATTTTATAAATTTCTTCTGTCTTGGCAGCTTGACTGTGAATAGATTGCAGTTTCCTTGAAGCTGTTTGTTAGCTGAATTTATTTGCTGAATAATTGATGTAAATAACTCAGTGAATAGTAAGTAATTATTCTTGGCCTCTGCTTAGTTTGAAGGCAAGTGCTTGGCTACAAGTAGATGATATTAGAAATTCGAGCTGCTGTGATTTGATGGGTAGGTCACCTTCTTTCCCTGGATAACTGAATTTTGAATAATTTTTATGTAACTTGCTCCTTCCAGGCAAAAATCCCGTAGACTGCAACAGGGCTGTAACACTATACAGGGAGTATACAGCACTCCCCGGGCCATAAGGGCGGCAGCGTATGGATCTGATGCCTCCTCCTCTCCCCCTGGGCAGTCTTGCCTATGTGTCCCAAGCTCCAAAGTGACATTTTTTTGTTTTGGGCATCTCTGCTTCTACATTTGCCCTTTGCTGCATCTCACTCAGAAAGGCAGCTGAAGCAGGAGCTGCTGCATTTATTTCTTGTTAAACTCCTGGCTGCGTGTAGCTTTTCCTGTGTGTCTCTTTGGACAGAGGACCTGAGGATGAGATCATTGGTGGCTTGCAGCAAGCATTGCAGCTCCGTGTTAAAACATCCTTGTATCAGCTGCAGTGTATGGATCAGTGAGAGCATTTTAAAGGGTCCATTTTTGGCGGCAGGCTGCTGCCCCACAGAGGGACCCCAGCAAGCTGCCTTTGAGGAGCACGGTGGTGTAGCTCCAGCCTTGCCCTCCCGTGAAGCGCCTGCTTGTCTTCCCAGTGAATTATGATTGATCACCTTCAGTGCCCTTTCCCAGACTTTGATAAAATACGCCTCCAAGCAGTTGTCTGCAGGATTTTTGTGGCCATCTCTTGTTACCCAGGACTGTAATGTCACTGCCTAATTGTTTCCCAGACAGGGTCCCTTTGAGCTGGCTTTTTGCTGGAGGAGGAGGTGGCCTAGGGCATGGGCTGTTTACTCATGTGCTGCTTCTGCACCCAAAAACTCTCTCACTGTCAGTAGGAGGATCGGGGTGAACCGTTCCTTCTGGGCCTAGGGACACTTGGGCCAGCGCAACATCTTTATTTACAAAAATCATGCCATTTGTGCTTGGCTCTTTCCTCTGATGCTTTTAAGGAAATGAGCCTTTTGCTCCAGCTGCTGGTGTGATGGGCAGTGTACTATACATCCCTTGTGCAGGCTCCCTCTCCCAGAGCTGCTACATCAAAGCACGAAGGGCTGGAGCCGCTGACGGTGCTCCCCAAATTACATACTTTGCAAGGTCTGCATTGCAACCCCAAAGCTGATCCTGAGGATATAACTATGAATTTCTAGCAGGAAGAAGGGGTTGCCCTGGTGAGGCCACCTGGGGATCACTGTGCCCCATAACAGCTGGCACAGGTGGGATCCCATCAGCTGTCCTGATTAATGACATGGGTTTTTCTCTAGGTGAGGAAGACCTGAAGTGAGCAGGCTGCAAGATCAAGCCCTGTGTTCATTAACAGACAGGGGGTACCCCATGCTTGTTCACTGTTTCCCCCAATAGCAAGAACATTTTGCATAGTAAAATTTATTCAAACTTGAGATAATGCTAAGCTGAAAAAAAAACCAACCCCAAAAAAGCACTTAGCCCTGATGAGTTCAGTTCCCTGCTTCCTCTTGAAGGTTTCCTTTTCTCATGCTGTTCCAAATCTTGACTTTTTTCCTTTTTTTTTTTTTTTTTTTTTTTTTTTCCTTCCCTGCTGACCTCACGAGGACGCAGTCACCTTCAGGCTTAGGAAAGCTTCCCTTTTCTACAGCTGCTGACTTGGTCGTGCTCACGTGGAGACTGGAAAACAGAGACAGTTGTTGCCCCAAACTGTTTGTCCTTGGCCAGACGTTGTAGCTCCATCTGGCTTGCAGGAAAGTGCTTGCCTTCTGGTGGGTTGTGATTTACACTGCAGCATGTTGACGAACATGGCAATTGGCACCTGTTTGTGCTGATACCCAGGTCTGGGAGTTGGAAATTCAGGACATATATCTTTATTTCCCCTTCAGCCGTTCTTGCTGCAGGAGCAGCAGTCTGGAAAAGAGCCATGCTGGCATCGTGAGGTGTTAAACTGGGATGGCTGAAGGAGTTAATCTGCTGCCTTGCTGTAATATAATAGAAAGAAAAACATGCCTGTGGGGCTGGTCCATTTTACTGTGTAGCTTCAGCTGGTAATTAAAAAGAAACAGTTCAAAATTAAGGAGTAATATGAATAAAACCGCAAATTAAATACACCCAGGACAGGTTGCATTTTTCAATGGGTGGATGCTTAGCATATCATGAAACCAGGCTTTTTAAAGAAATAGCTCAGGCTGGGTGCCTAAAACTGGGAGCTTCCCAAACCCGCTTAGACCTTTGCTTTTTCCCTTGAGGGTGCTCCTTTCATTGCAGCTCACTCATCACCGGGGCCGACTGGTACACTCCGCTCAGGGCATGTTCCCACATTCCCCCTGTTACAGTGGAGACAAAGTAAAATCAAAACCCCAGATGGGCCCAGTAACAATTTTACTTGCGAGTCAAGAGCGCAAATATGGTTTCAGGTTCTTGGGAAGGATTTCACGTGCCTGCTTTGAAGGTGGTGATCCCGAAAGTGAGGACAATGTGCCCATTTAAGGTGGAGGAAAGCGATCATGGGTACCGCCCTTCGGGCGTCCTGCCAGGCATCGATTTGGGGAATGCAATTGCTGAGCAAAGTAGCAGGCTGTGACCTTCTCTGTGTGTAGATCAGGCAGCTGGCTACTTTTAAATGCAGTGGTGCAACGGAGCACAGTGATAATTTTGAGGTAAAGGCATGGGGAGCAGGGAGGCGGGTGGGAAGGAGCGATAGGAGAAGAGGTTTCAACCACAAGCTCCCCAACTGGCAGATTTCCAAAAGATGGGAAGTGTTGTCTGAAAAAGGCTCACCCTCTGCTCACCTCATTTCTTACATTCTTTCCCAAAGTATCTGTTACTGGACACTTTTGGGGGTGTTGGACTTATCTGGGGATGACTGCTCTTGTTTCAGTGACACCTTTGGAGCAATGTGCTACAGCCCCCGCAGCACCTCTCCTGGAGTGCTTCTCTTCTCTGCAAACCTTCTGTCCTGGTTTCAGCTGAGTTAGAGTTACTTTTCTTCCTAGTAGCTGGCACAGTGCTGTGTTTTGGATTTAGTATGAGAAGAATGCTGATAACACACTGATGTTTTAGTTGTTGCTAAGTAATGCTTAGACTAGTCAAGGACTTTCTTTTTCAGCTTCCCATGCTCTGCCAGGTGCACAAGAAGTTGGGAGGGGGCACAGCCCAAGATAGTTGATCCAAACTGACCAAAGGGCTATTCCATACCATATGCCATCATGCTCAGTATATAAACCGAGGGGAGTTGGCCGGGGGGCAGCGATCGCTGCTCGGGGACTGGCTGGGTGTCGGTCGGCGGGTGGTGAGCGGTTGCATCACTTGTTTTCTTTTCCCTGGGTTTTGTTTGTCTCTCTCGTTCTCCTTTTCATTACAATTATTATTATTATTATTATCATTATTATTACTATTATTTTATTTCAATTATTAAACTGTTCTTATCTCAACCCTTGGGTTTTCTTACTCTTGCCCTTCCGATTCTCTCCCCCATCCCACCGGGGAGGGGGAGGGTGAGCGAGCGGCTGCGTGGTGCTTAGTTGCAGACTGGGGCTAAACCACGACACCTTCTCACAAACTTCTAGTGCCCACAAAACTCCTTAGTTACGTGGGGGGATTTCCCTGACATTGAGGCAGCATTTGGGTTTCTGAATATAGAGGGTTGCTACTGTCTAGTAAGTGGCGAGATACCCCCAGGACAGGAATAACTGAGCAGAGCCTGAGGCCACGTGTGGCTTGCTGGGGTGGTGGCACAGGAAGGGACAGAGGGGGGACCAAAGGGTGTGCAGGAGCTGGGCTTGAAGTCAAGCCCAGGGCATCACCAAATAGGCAGCAGGGCCATGTCCAGTTTGTCCTGCTGGACCACTGCCTGCTTTGCCTGGGTGAGTAATGTGTCTGCCTTCCTCTACACCTGCGGGTTTCACATGGTGTGGTGTTACTTTAGACAGCCATCATCCGGCACCACACAGTCCATCTCCTTTCTCTTTGTGGAGTTGGGTCCATTCACATCAGTTGAGCACCCCAGCATTCTGTCACTGTAATGGTCTTTCCAATAGCTTTTATTTGAAAACCGAGTGAGTCTGTTTAAAATCAAACCCAGTTGCCAGCTACTCAGCCCTGCAACAAGTGTTATTCCTCTGCCACAGATTAATGTGAAGGGAGTAAAGAAAGAAGTGGAAGGAAACAATTTACACCATCATGTCTGACTTGATTAAAAACTAGTATGGGATTTTTAGGTTACTGTTAGGCATGGGCATCGGTTTCATACGCACTGTTTTGTTGTCTAGCAGGTTAACAGTCTTCTAAGTCCCATAATCAAATAGCTGAGCTGAGTTCCAGGGAGAAGCCACTTTCTTCTTAACCACTCTTGGTTCAGCTATAAACAAGAAAAAAAACACCACAAAAACTTCTCCCTTTGAGAGTACAGCCTCATGCCAGAGGTATGAATTGATTTTACTGTCTGTTTACCTTTTTGTTGACAAGATCTAAGACTGCATACCAGATCTAAGACTGGTGGAACTTGGACCTGCAAGCCATCATTGCTAGCCAAGGTACTGGTTACTGGAACTTCTTGTACTTCAACCAGAAAAACACTTCTGGAAACAGACTTGTCAGAGTGTAACTCTTCTGTTGCAAACATTTAGCCTTTTAGGTAGGTTTAGTCATCAAAATTCATCTACTGATCTCAGTACAACTGAGAAACTGCACGTATGCAAGAGTACTGGATGCAAGTAAATCCCTCATACAAAATCCACAAAAGCCATACATTTAGGCTGCAAATTTAACAGAGGCAATTCTATCCCTTCTAGTGTTTCAGTTTTGCAAATCCTTCCTCCTGTTATTTCTTAATTTATTTGCCTAAGCTTGAATTTGGGCATTGACCAAAGCAGAGAGTTATCCTACAAAGTTACTGCTCACTTAACACCGTTGCTAGTTGGACGTCAAGCTGAGTTACTGGCAAAAGAGACCGTGCCGATGATGTGGTGAGGGCACTGAAACTAAAACATCCTTCCACCGTGGTGTGGTGATTCACAAAAGAGGAAAGGATGGATTCCATATCAAAGCTCTTTTTTTCCCCTCCCTTTCTTCTAAATTAATCTGGACTCTGAGTACCTTTAGAAATTAACACAGTTCATTACATTTAGAAGAAAAGGTTTCAGATCTTATCCTTCTTCCGACAGTGGCTGTGGTACAGCTGCTGTTGACTTCAGTTTACATATTTAAGACCTTGTTTTGGGGTATTTTGACATCTTTAATGTGGGTGTGGTATTTATAGTGTATGTACTGGGAATGATACAATGTTTCTAAAGTGCTGTCAAGACAGAAATTAACTGAGCTCAGGCTTTTACCCTATGGTCTTTATTTGTGGTTTTAATGGCCTTGTGCAAGGGAAGGCTTGTATCTAAGAGCACAAGCTATAACTAGCTCACCTGTTCTATCAGATAACCCACCAAAACCCCCAGACAACTGCTCCTCGGGCTCTGAGTTAACGATGTGCCTGCCCCAACCCTGCTGAAGCCAGGAATTTGGTGCAGAAGCAATGGTACAGTAGGGTCAGCCCAGGGAATGCGTGAGAGCTGCTATCAACCAGGATAGTCCTTCTCTGCCTTGGGGGTCTTGGGGCTGAGGGAATGGGGGTCTCATGCACACTGCAGTGTTTTCTGTCTAGGAATTGTTTCTGTTGTTTTCAAATGCCTTGATTCAATCAAATACAAAATACCAAAAAAACTAATTTTGACTTTTTCACTTGTAAGTTCATCACGGGAACTTTGCGTAAAGAGAAAAGCCAGGGAGCTGAAGTCAAGCTGCTGGAAGTCAACCTCAGCAGCAGCTTTGGGTATGCAGGGCTGAAGGCTGGAGCCCTAATCTCCCCGCAGCTTTCTCAGCATCAAGAAAACCAATTTTAGTCCCGGGGCTGCACATTAGTAGCGTGACTGCTCTGCACCAGGCCATGCCTGCGTGTCACCGTCATGGCTAAGCCAATAGGATAGGTGGTGGTTAGGGGTTTCTCCAAGTGCCTCGGTCAGACTCAAACTGTTTTATTAAGCTGGTTAATTGGCAGTTTGAAAGGGAGGAGGAAAAAGCGAGGTCCTTAGGTCTCCCTGGTCAGTGCCAAGCCACAGACTGTTAACTACTCCTGCCTTTCAGAAGCAATAACTGCGGGTTTGGGGAACATATGGAACCAACTAGCCGAAAGGCTTTTATGAGGAGCTTTAACAGGGGGCACGGTTTTGTGAGCAGAAATTCCAGTGGATGAGTTAATAGTTTCACTTTTCTTAGCTGTCCCTTTATAGGAACAACAACAACAAAGTCCCGCAGCCCCAGCTGTACAATGTGCCGATGCATCCAGGACTTTGTTTGGACACTGGGGGAGTCCTTTAGTAGATCCCCCAGGACCTGTTTTTTTGGAGCTATTTCCTGATGCTGACCTCATTAGGTGAGTTTCACAGCTCACTAATTCCTAGCAACAGCGCAAGAGATTCAAGGAAAGGGGAAACCCGTCTTCTGGAAACCAATGGAACTGAACAGATTTGGGCAAACACTTTTATTGCTTTTCATTAATCTGGAAAACCAGGGACTTGGGTTTTTCTTTCTTTTCTTTTTATTTTTTTCCCCCAAGCCACTATTTTGACCTGAAACTGTATATTTGGTTTTCTGTTTGAGTACAGAGAAGGATAACAACAAAAGAAGCACCCCTGAAGTACTGTACACCTCAGAATTTTTGTTGCAGTTTGTTTTGAACCAAGCAGGAAAGTGGGCGTTTCCGGAGTTGCAATTTGGGCACTGACAGGATATAGTCACTTAAATGCTTCCAGTAATGCTTATTTAGTATTTGCATTGTGGTGGCACATGTCCAAAAGAGAGAGCAAAGGAAAACAATAGTTGCCTGCTCAAGAGCTGACATCATAGTGTGAAATTTAAGTACTTGTTTTTGTGGTATTGTTATTAATCATGGCTCTATGCAGGGGTCATCCTGTAACTCCAGCTACTGGAGTCCTGTGAATGCAATGTTTGTAGTTCAGCCGTGGTAAGTTTAGGACTGGGAAGTCATTTCTCCCCCATTACCTAACAGTCAAATTTGTCTGAGCACCGAAATTTGGTCTAAGAGTTTTCTCCGGGTTGCCTTTTGTTCTCAAGTCACCTGTAGAGCAAACACTCCAGAAGAACACAGGTCCATTTCTCTTCAGCTTACAATAGAAGAAACAAATTTTGTGTTAATTCCTGAATTTGTTGTGTATTTTATTAGCAATACAGTTTGTAAGAACGTTTGGGACCGCTCAAGCATTTTATCTGGTAATAAGGTTTCCTTGTCTCAATGTTACAGTTGCCTATCAGATGCCCTCACGAAGCTGTTCTTCCATTGTGGCACCATTTGGGACCATAGTCAGACAAATTGAAGAGGTGGCCCTGGCAACCTTTCCACTTGGTTAGAAATCCATAGTATTGCCTCCTAGACAGGGCGATAGGCACAGAGTAGAGCTGCCGTCAGAGTTTGTCAGAAATTGGTTTCTGACAAAGCATGTGAGCATTCAGGGTAATCAACTAAAGTCATCTCACTCACCTATGTGAAACTATTAAAAATGTAGAGCTGAAAGGATACAGCTAATTCTGCATCCTTGAGCAGATGTTCAGTGATGATCATGACAAAGAATCCATGTATTGAATAGCAATCTTTCAGAAAAGTGAACATCTTATTTCTTCTTTTATGCCATTCAGGACCTTATCACTAAAAGACCTTATGAGCAGCTGACATAAACCAGACATGATACTGTATTTGATGAGAAATAACTTGGTTTTGTTTTCTAGGCTTTTTTTACTCTCCTCAGCCAGGGCCAAATGCACTTAAGTGGGTAAGGAGAAATCTCTCCTGTACAAAGGCCATGATTTCTCCTCTTTAGCTATTACATACAGCACTAACATGCTGCTGGCCTTCAGGAGCCTTCAGATGTCCAGTCTGAAGTTGCAGACTTGTGGCACAGCAAAACACGATACATGAAGGTTTGCAAGAGTACCTTGGAACAAGTAGTATTTTTATCTAGCTTTGCTCCCAAAACCAAATACAATGAAGAACGTGGTTTCTGGTGGAAACCTCAAGTGTTCCTAAGCCCAGTCCCCAGGTACATGTCTACTCACTTCCCCTCCCTATCTGAAAAGGTGGCAATCTTTCTTAAATCTGTTTCTGTGGATTGGGTTTACTTGCCTAAAAGCCAAATCTCATTAAAATCTTGCATAAAATCAAACCATCTCCTCCCATAGGCTTGCAAAACAAGGTTCAAACTGTCCCAGTGGCTGATACTGTTGTATATATACCAACACTTCTATGCAATGCCAGCCCCCTTTGAAACCTTGAGACCCAATGCAGTTTTGTCTGCTTGCTTCATATGAGGGGTTTGGAGGTTTTCTAATATTTCATCTTTTGAAGTTGAAAGTTAAATAGCTTAAACATTCAAGTTGATTTATATGTGAGGTAGACTTTTGTAACCCATGCCTTCCATTAATGTTTGACTCCTAGCTCTGTAATCCAGAGGCATGTGGGGGAGAAATACTGTTTGAGTGTCAAGGTAATCAGTAAAGCTGTTTGCTTATTGATCTTCATTGGGCTTGTTTGGTCCCATGTTGAGGCCTGGAGTGAGCTTGCACATGGATGGCAAAGGCTGGTCTCTGCAGATTTGGTTGCAACTGAAGTGCCCAAGATCATAGAGGCAAAAGAGCAAAGGTTAAAGTGAGGCAGCAGCACAGATACTGTTGGGTGATGGTGGGAACAGTTGGCATGAACATAAGAAATGGCCCAGTCTTGTTCACCAAGAAATGAAACTTGGGCTTTCTGTAGACCTCCCCCCTCCTGGGGATCCTTCAGTTGAAGTCCCAGTGATGCAAGAGCTGTCCCCCTGCCCAGCTCTGCTGCATCCCCTCTGACCTTCCCATGGCAGAAATGACTGGTCCAGCCCGCTTATCCTTGAGATGGCCATAGTCTGTGCAAAAGAGCTGCTAAACAGTCTGGCCTGGTGGTTCCTGGCACTGTGTGGAATTGGAGGTATCCACTCTCTTAGGCAGTAAAACAGGACCCATAGGTCTGCCCTAAGGGCTGAGCTGGTGTCTCCGAACACCCAAATAAAATCTGTGTTGGGTGGCAGCTTTGCACAGGAGAATAACACTGCTCAGATAAAAAGGCTTCCTCCTGGCAGGGTGAAAACACCTTTCTGTTGTCCATCGTTGATCAGTCGCAAATGGGGGCCAGAGACAGCCGTGCAAAAATGTCTTTTAAAGCGCGCCGATGTGAGGACCATAAATTGTGTGAATAAAAATGCACTTTCCCAGAGCCAAAGTCATAACTTCCCATCACTTCCCAGAACAAATACTGTCTGCTAATATTTATTAGGTGGGACTGTGTATAGGCAGTTGCTCTAAGTGTGTTTATTTTGAAGTCATCAGTTGTTCAGTAATCTCAGGCACCTCTGGGAGATTTAACTCAGATAGAGGTTTAGGCTGGAGGTCGTGGGGTCACTGATATTAAGATAGAGAGAAGGAAAGGAAACAGCGTTGTTTTTGTGGCATTATCTGAACAGTAAGGAAAAATAAATTCAGGTTTTAAGATGGCTTTAACCTGACTCTGAAGGAAATGGTCTACAAATCCAGCCAACGAGGAGGCGGCTGTGACAGACTCCACTTCTCTTTGAGTTTGTTTTGAGCCGCCTGACCAAAAACCATGGTGGTTATGGCTTGATTAGACTTCTCTAGAAATCTGTTTAAATGGTTACAGTTTTCCTTTAGCATATTCAAGTGTTTGAGTTTCTAATTTTAACTTCCCTCCTAAAATAAAATCTCTTGAGTTGCTTTTCGGGCAGTAGTTTGAACCTAGCAATGAGCTCCCCGGCAGCAGTAGCAGCGTGCTGGACTTCAGCTGGTGGTCAGCATCACCTCTAGGTCCCAAAGCTGCTCAGGGGCAGGGAGACGAACGTCCTGACACTAAGGAAATCTGGGGTCCAGTGCATCAGGGTCCATCGTCGTTGTAAACTCCAAATAACTCATTCTGTCTCTCGTGGAGACTGACGTCTTATAAGAATTGAACTCGTACTGTGGGCTTTTCTGCAGCCCGGCACTTATTTTCAAAGAACGTGTAGGCAATTTTCTTTAAGACCTCTAACCTTCTGCAAATGTGACTGAAATCAGCTAATAGGTTCCAAATTTATTAGGAGGAGACAGACAGACCCAGAGCATTAATGCACAGGACTGGTTTCCCCAGGAAGCCAGAATAACAAAAAAAAAACCAAAAAAGGCAAAAAAAAAGGTACTGGGAGTAAAGTAGGGATTTGTTTATTGCCTTCTTAATATTTTATCATAAAACACACTGTGTTATCCTCAGGGTTTGTTGATGGTTTGTATATGTATGTGCCTGTGTGTATACATATTTTGTATATAAAAATCCAGCAACATCCATTGTTTAAAAAATCAGAAATGACAAGGGTTTTACTAAAAGCATTTTGGGAAAACCCCGGCTCTCAGTTTTCCTGTCAACGTTTTTCTAAGCTTTTATTTTTATTAGCCAAAATGTTTAGAATCCCCAGGAAATCCTGGGATGAACCATTTCCTCTTCGAGCTGTAGCCCTTAGGGGAAAAAGTAAAACCTCAGATCCTTTCAAAGGTTAGAAATTTTTCAAACTGTATTTTTTGCAGATTTTTTAAATTAAAGAAAAACTAAGTTACGAAGACGCTTAACTTCAGGTTGTGTTCCTGGGAAAAATTGATCTCTTTGTAGAAAAGCCTGAAGAGACTCTTAGATCTGGGCAAGGAAATCTTTTAGGCTTGGGTCTTAATGGAGAACCAATTGCCAAATTGAGGTATAACAGGTTTAGTTGAAAGACCAGCTTTATATTTTTTTAAAAGTAAATTAAAAAATAACATTTGCTTTTCCTCGACTAATTTGTGTATGTTAATTAGCATGTAAAATCTTTGTATTCAGAGGCTGTTAATGCCCTGGCGATACTACTACTACTACTACTACTATTATTATTATTATTATTAAAAAATCTCAGCTCAAATTTGTTATATACCTGAGGTTTTGCAAGACTCAATCTAATTGGCTGTTTCCTTTCCTTCAGATAAACTTCAATGGGAATCATAATTTTAAACTAATAAGAACTTCCATCCTGCAAATACATATGTATATTGTTAATTTTAAAATCCTCCGGGGTTTATTCCTTAAAGTGGGTTCAGTTGCTTAAAGTTAAGAAGGTAAGTAAGAGTATGTGTCACAGACTGCAGCCTAGCTGGGCTAGCTGGAGCTCAGCATGGGTTACTTTACCCAGATTTTGAGATGATGGTTATTCTTTGGGATGGAGAAGGCACTGCTGTTACAAATGAGAGAAGCTGAAAATGTGGTGAAACGTGAGGCTGAGAGATGCAGGAGTCTTTTCATGAAAAATGACACATCAATATAATTTTTCAGAACTCTGAATTTCGCTTTATTTTAGGAAAAGTGCATTTGCTTATTTATATAATTTGTGACAAACTGTCTGAACTGCTGTTCTTCTGATTTATTCATCTACTTTTTATCAAGTTTCTTTGGAAGGTTCTTGGAAAGCTGAACATGAAAAGCACAGACTTGGTAGTTCAGTAGCTGGTATAAATTACTCCCACAGTCTATCACAAATATCGCAAAAGTTCAGAAGATTTTGATTTTTATCAAAAAACTTCTGACTGAGTTTGGGCTTTGGATTTAAGCTAGCGGACAGGAAACAGTCAGAGGCAATAAAAGTTTCCTAACTCAGGGGCTTTTTCATTTCAGTGTCTCTCATGTAGCCAAGTAGTCAGCAAAGATAGCCTAAAAGTCCACAGACCATGATCTCTGGGCAATATATGTATGTGTTGTGAAGTTACACTTTACTATAAGACCTTTAATATTCCTCATAAGGTCTTCTACCAGTAGAAGACTTTGCATCTGATCCTCTTTCCAGCTGGGAATGCCTACAGACCAGCCCTTGTTACTGAGGGCCAGGATGGGTCAATAGACTTCAGGTGCAAGAGAGTTTTTCAAAGTTTGGCCTTTTAGGCTTTGGTGCTTTGATTCCTAACATCTTTAACTCCTCCCTGTTTTTCCTGTCTGTGTTTCTACAGGTGCTGTTTGCTCTAAACCAAACTCTGCTCCAACATGAAAGCCTCCGAGCAGGTAGTTTGCAGGCCCCGTATACCACTGAAGATCTCATCAAGCATTATAACTGTGGAGACCTGAATGCTGTCATATTCAACCATGACACTTCTCAGGTAAGCAAAAGTGTTGCGGATGGGCCAGCTAATTGAGAAAAATCAGCTGCTTTAATACTGATGTCCCTCACAGAGCCAGGAAGATCCTACCAAAACCCTGATCTAAAATTTCTATGCTGGATATAATGATCTGTATTCATTAAAATGGAGGTGAATTCAGGTACAGAGAGATTAAGAGCCTGACATAAAGCTTATCAGGTGCCTATAGCACAGCAATAAGTAAAGCTTCGGTCTCAGGGTCATCACTTTATACTCCATCTCCTCTTTCCCCTCTTCGTTTTGATGCCCTGTGTTTTCTTTCCACACGTGCCTTGTTTGCTTGGTGAGCGAGTGGTATTGCTTGGGCTCTGGGGAAGGGACTGCTTGGAAAACTTTCCTAGGAATGTGCCTGAAAAAAACCTAATTATGGATGTTTGTGGGGCTGTTGAATGTAGTCCCCTCATTAAGGGCCAGGGCGGGGCGGGGGGGGGGTGGGAATCTTTGTAATATTTGAGCTTATATATGAAGAGGAAGTGAACCTTATGTAAATACTCTATAAAGTAAATAACTTCTCAAAACTTCAATAATTTTGTATGTGTCTCAGGCAGCCCTTCAGTCTCTGTTTATCTTAGTTATCCAGTGCTATTAAAAACTCTCAATGGAGCAGAAATCTGCTTTCCAGACCAGTTTGATAGTTCATGGCAAACTGAGATTCTCATTTAATATGTGGGTTCCTCTTTCTCCTTTCCCGTTAATTCTATGGAAACTTGGTCTTTGGATGTCATCTCCTACCTCTCCTTTTTTTGATAAATGTTCCTAGGTTCCTATCTCAGGTGCAGTGACTTACTTAGAGGGTACCTGTATAAAATTTGGCAGCCATAGCATTATATATGTTTTGCCAATGAAAGTCTATTAAATCATGATAGCAGTTTACCATTAGCAAATGCAAATTAAGGATAACTATGTGACTTCAAGGGAGAACTGAGATAGGGTAAACTCCATCTGTTGGTTGAGGCAGAGGTCTCTGAGACATCTTATCTTGCCATCACTATCTTGAGTTGCGCAGGGCTCTGTGGGTCACTTGTTTCTCAGAGGAACAGCTGGGAAAGCGAGTATGGTCCCAACCTGGCTGTAAGCTAACAAAGTCTTCCAGCCACACTTCACAACATGGGTGTTCTCCCAGAGGTCTGCTATGCCCCTATGAGAATTTCCAGGTAGAAATGTAAAAGACACCCAGCAGCAGCTGGAGCTGCTCTTCCATGTCACCTATCACAGAACTACCCTGCTCCTCAAGAGGAGCAGAAAGACATCAGCTTAGACAATCAAGGATCCTTAAATTCTGGACAAATGGTCATGTCTCATCTTTTTCCCTATCCGGTTATCATTTTCAAATAGTAGAAAGAGTGGTTGATGATAACGAATGGGATAAAAACCCATTGGTGTCCTAGTTAATCCGGTCCTAGAAAGTAAAACATTGTTTTAGTGTGACTAAGCAGAACATAACGGAGTGGTTAATGTGGTAATACTGAAAACAGAAGGAAGTCTGTGTAGTGCCAGAGCTGTTCATTCTGGACAGCCTTTCACTGAAAAGTAATGGGAGAAGGCAACTCAGGTAGGAATACATCTCTAAAGATGGAGGGTGTGAATTGGAAAAGGTAGAGAGCTCATGTAGAGGATCCTGGCGAAGTCAATGGTTGTAACTATTCCTGCAATGTCGAGGCACAGCACACAAGATAAACACATGATTTTGGAGAAATAACTCTTGCAAGGTGTGATGGTATATTTGCCATGGATGCAGAGAAAGGACTACTAGTGCTAAAATCATGAAGACAGTCCCAGCATCTGAAGGTCCTGAGTCATCTTTTAATCTCTATCAATGTAGTTTCTCCAGCAATAACGCCTTTGTCCCTGAGACAAGTTGTGGCCGTTCACACTGGTTGCATTGACTTGCAGACATCTGTGATTTGTTGACGCAATGTCCTATAGCAGACCTGTGGGTTAGACTTGAGAGGAACAGATTGCTGTAAAAACTTCTTTATCCTTGCAAATTCTTGGATCAAATGTGAGTTTAAAAACAGTGTTAAAGAAAGAAGAAAGAAGCCAACAACCAATCATAGTTCAAGCACTGGTGTTAGTCATGGTCCCAGAGTGCACGCAGTTGATAGAGATTATAACACTTACAGGCCATGGAAAATTAAAATCCCTATATGTATACTAGTCCCTGCAGAACTCTAAATGTTCTGGAGTATTTTCCTCTCATGGGTTGTTGTTTTTAATTTGGGTAAAGAGGTTTTTTGTTTGGTAGTGTTTTTATAAACCAGCTTTATACCATTTACTTTTAATTGCAAGCAGAACAAAATAGAAAAATAAAAGCTAAAATAAACTCCCTATTCAGGTCAACTTTTGCCAGTTGCGGTAATTCCAAAGTTTATTCTATGTGGTTTTTGCAAGGATGATAGACTCTCTCTGCCATAGAGAGTCTTTGCCATTTGGTTACCAAATTAGATTAGCCTGGATTAAATCTTACACATGAAGCATCCACCATGGGATCTTTCTCTTGAGACTTTAAATGTAGGCACAGGGATTTATCATGGCTGAGAGCGTGTTGCAGGTCTCATCAGGTGACAACAAACGATAGGCCTACAAGTGCAGAAAAACTATAAATATCCCAAGTGAGATGTATCATCACTTAAACTTCAGGGCGGGTACCCATGCCAATCTTGGGAGACAAGAGTGTCACTGTTTTTAGAAGGTGTGCCCATTCTTCCATGACATCCAACTGCTGTCCTAGCACTTCAGAGGTCTGGTAAGACCTTGCAGCTGGTACCATTAATGCAACTTTGAAATATCACATAGAAAGGAACAAAAGATCGGGAATGGAGTTGTAAGACTCAACGCTTATGTGAACAGTGGAGGCCAGGAATTCAGCTCCATCCCGCAGGAGCATGGAGACCTGCAGAAGGCTGTGACTCTCGCTCTTTGAGGATTCATTTGGGGGCTGTTTATAAGGTTACTAGTGCATGCTTGTCCCTTGAAGGTTAGCAGGAGCTGCAGAATAAGGGTGAACCTGTCCATCAGTTGCCTCAGTTCAGAGCCATTGGTTTAGGTCACTGTAATGAACTGGGAAGTAGCTGAGAAAGTCTAACATAGCTGTGGGGACAGTGGTGGTGGGGGGAGTATGTATCTAGGTGCAGTAGCTTCCTAAATTCCTCTGTCTTGGGAGACAGAGCATCTTCAGTAGCTGTCTGCAAGATGCTGAGGTGCCTTTAGAGCAAAACTCATCCTGGAGCGGAAAGAAGGACCAGAAGTGGAAATAGTAATACTGTTGACTTGAGGTGTTACGGTTGAGTTTCTTGAGCCTTTTCAACCTCCCCAAGGGAGTTTGGGAAATCTGCAGTTTCTCAGTGCCAGTCTTGTTGACTCCCACAGCATTTGGGAGGAGAGAGTAGAGTCCCCCTGGGGCCGAGTCTGTGCCAAGGGGGTGCACAGAAGGGATGGTGCTGGGAGGAAAAGTGCAGGGAAAGTTATCTCCTAGACTGAAGTGGGAGCTTGGGCACCAGGTCAGAGGACAGCTTCTTTGGCACCCAGGGACAGGGACAGGACTGCCCCAAGGAGATGCTGCCCGCCTTGGGGTTGAGAAGCCTGGCTTAGCCAGGGTAAGGTGCTTGAAATTGGAGGGGTGTGAGCAGGCCCCCAAATCCCTGCCATTTTCCTGTCCCAGAGCCATCAGCACTGATAACTGTGGAGGACTAAACAAATCCTTCTCAGTTCCAGGTTTTTTTTTTTATTTTAATTAAGAACAGTGAAAGGTGGCAACACCTCTGCTTTCCTGTGGTTATATTACATTCTTCATTCCTTTCTCTCTCTCTTTTTCTTAAATTTTGTTTCCAAGCACCATTTTTCCAAACATATAAATCCTTATTTAAACTTAATAAAATTTTAAGAGGCTAGGTTTATTCAGTTAGACTGTGACCAAAAGTGGAGTAGGAAACATCTCTCCTGCTTCTACAGCCTTCTGCAAACACTTGATTCTCTTGTGACTTCTGCAATCAAGAGGCTTACGTTGGAGTTTCTGGGCAGAGAGTCAAAATGATACTGAAAAGAAAGTATTCTAAGTTAAAGATAGGATAGGCGTATTTTCTGCTTTTTCTTCAGACTTCTTCCCCTCAAAGAAGTCATAATTTCTTTCTCTCCTTTTGAAAAAAACTTCTCTACAAGTGAAGAGGCATCGGATTAGATCACCAGCTTTAACTTCTGTATTTTGTCTGACACTCTCACAAGGGAATTTAGATACAAGATACATTAAAATGCAAAAAATCTTAGTGCAAAATCAGAAAATGATCTAACCTGAAACAGTTGAGAAATTGCCTGATGACCTGAAGCCTTGGTGAGGAAAAAGTAGGGTGCAGAACAATTTATCTTGTATTTTGTTCTGTAAATCTGTAAAGGACTTTATTTAAACATTCTGAACTGATACATCTAGAGTTTTGGATTCAGGGATATCTTGCACCAGTTACTTCCTGTGGTTGGTTTTGAGATGTTCAATTTTTTAAGGACAATTCTGTAAAGCAGATTCGTCTTTGCCAGCCTGGAATAAGCTGGTTCTGTGTTTTCTTGTATTCCTACGTACACTTCACTAAGAGGGAAATTGAAAAGCTGAGGCTGGGATTTTTCTCCTTCAACCCTTCCCAAAAACTATACGTGTGGTCTCTAGCTATTGTTTCTACTCTTCTGTCCTCAGCCATTCTCCTGATCTGAGGAGAGGCTCCTGTCCAGGAAAAGATGGTTTCTCCTCTCTTGTTGCTGATCTGGTGTATCAGAGGCATGCAGCTACACTGCTTACTTTATATTTTCTTCAGGCCAGGTCCTACTGGTTGCGTACTTGTTATTTGCCTGTCCCATTTAGGGTTAACAATACGATTCAAGAGTCATACCTGCCACTTACGAAGCATCTTTCATCTAGAGAGCCTCTATGTTCTGTGGGTGGTTTAGACTGTATTGAAAGCCCATTGAAATAATGGAGAGTATTTCAGCAGGCTTTGTGTGAGTCCCAGTGGGCCCAGCCAGCATCTGGATATCAAAATGAAGAATTCAAGTCAGGCCAGTGAATAACCCAGTTTATGGGCTTTATGCACACCTGAGTATAACGATCTCCTTGTTGCCAGGAGAGGTGAGGTCTTGGCTTCATCCTAGACACAAAAGCAAGCTACGCAATGAAGCTGCTTGGTGGTCACTACAGCCTGCAGACATGTCTCAACAGCTTTTGGGTGCTCAGCGCTCACCGTGCCTCCTTCTTCAAGCTGTGTCCATCAGAAACAACTGAGCTTTTTGTATAGCTAACTAGAATGATGTCACCCGTATCTCAAGTTGCCTCTGCAACTTCAAAATCCCATGGATTCATGCTGAAACAGAGTGTTTGCCGTCTGAAAACCATGTGATGGTCCTGATAACAGGACTTTAGAGATCCATACGCTAACACCATGTCAGTAGTCAGTCTCCCTAAATTAAAGAAGAAAAGTTTTAGTGCATCACTTCACAATGTGCTTGCTGTATAATCACCAGGTTGTGTTATGTATCCCTTTAAAAACATTATCATCCTGCATTTAACCCTGTTCTTGAAGATTTAAGGGTCCTGATAATTCTAATTACATCATTAACTTGCCCCATTCTCATTCTAGATAAAATACAACTGGATTTCTGGCTCACTTCTCAAATCAATGAAAACTATCTGTGGAATGCTCCAGCTTCAGTAACTGCAGAAACACGCAGCTGAGACCATTAGGTAGGGTGTTGAATGACAAGCAGACCTAATTTGTCCAAGGAATGGAGTTTTATCTAGGGCAAGGAAAGATAAATCCATAAACTGAAGGCACAGCTATTATAACGCAACGCTTTGGAAGCGTCTTATCATTTTCAGCCGTAACAAAGTACAGGCGAACTGGCACAGCCTTTCGTTCTTCCAGGGAAAATGATTATAGGCTTTCCAGCGAAGCAAGTGCAAGGTTGTCCCGGGCACCAAGGGACTCAGTCTCACAAGTTTCTCATTCTGGGTCCAGGTGAAGGGTCAGTAACGCTTCCATGGGTATGTGTTACAGCTGACATGGATGACAGTCCCGACGCTGCCCGGGTGTTTGGTGACACGTGCTCATCACCGCCTGTGCCCCAATAGCAAGCAGAGCGTGTCTCCCACCTCCTCTTCTTTGGGCTGTAGCACAGGGTGCTGCTGGAGAGATGTGGCCTTCCCATAGTTCAGAAATCTTGATCTGCTGCAGTGGGATTGTACTTTCTTTCCACTTGCACCTGAGTTACAGCTTTGTGTCTTGGTATATTGTGAGCATTTGGAAGTAAAAAACCAGAAGTGCAGCCAAAATTTTCGGAGTCTAATTTTCATATTATGTCAGAACAGGATTCCACATTGGTGCAATACTATATTTTGGCTTATGTGTTTCAGAAAATTGGTTACAGATCCAGATTGTGAGAGTTAAATCTACTTGTTGATGACAGTGCTGCGGAAAACACTGCAGAGATTTTTTTTCTTTTCTTAATAATCTGGAACATGCCCAGATAATTTTCATGCTACAGGTTTTGAAAATAGGTTCTTGCTTGGAAATTTTCATTACGTGTTTGCATTTAGAGTTGTCTTACCTTGGAAGTTCCTTCCTTCCTCTCTCCCGTTTCCATGGAGAAGGCAATGGGAGAGAGAGAGAAAGTCAGAGCAAAATTGGAACAAGACATTTAAAGGCAAAGATTTTTCTGTCAAAGACTGCTGCGTTATTACAAAAGGAACATATTCACCTACAGAAAAGGGCTGATTTACATTAAAAACGTTTAAGGATTGTTGACTACCTGTATTTATTAGTAAGGGAATAAACTATAAAAGAGTATGAAAGAGTGATTGGTAAAAACATTTGGAGTTCAAGGTAGTAGCATGCTGCTTTTTGTGCATTGCTGTATGTTTGCTGTAAAGCATTTACTATCCCTTCTTTTTAAAGATCAGGTTTATGAAGTGTTTCTTGGAAAGACTTGTTCAAGAGAAATGAGAAAGACTTGTTAGTTTTTTAAACAATATCTTGCGGGTTGAATGTACAAAATGCTTTTTCTCCCTTTGTGTTTTATCCAGAAGATGTATTCATCACCTCATTATGACAGGGAGAGGGAAAAAAGCAGGACAAGGGGGCAATTTCGTTGTCTTTGCTGACTTGGCAGGATTAGTATCTGACATTATCCAAAAAGACCGTGTTCTTGGGTGCTCCTTGACACAACATTTCTTGGTCTGACACTATTATTGCGCATTACCAAATAGCGCATCAATACCAAATACCAATTCTCTTCTCTTCTCTGGGAGAGATGATAGCTGATAAAACCAAAGTCAAGGCTTATACAGTTCACCAGCTGAGACACAAAGAAATCAGTTTCAAGGATAACTTGATTTGTTTCTACTTCACTGACTTAATCTGAATTATTCCATATTTTGCTCCTGACTGGTCCCCATTCCATTTAGAAATGTTTTCTCGGAGATGTTCTGCATCTTTACATCCTATACTAGACCTCTCAAAAAACCCCACCTTAAAAAAAATTAAAATTAATTCAAAAGTCATCATTCAGTTTGTTCCAGATGCCAGCATGGCTAGAAAGCTTAGGCTGGTTGGATTGGAAGTAGCCTGGAGTTTTGCTAGGACCAAACAGGAGGGCAGGGCTCTCCCCGCACAGCACTGCCTTGTGGTGTCAGCTCTGGAGGTCTCGTGTCCAGCCCAGATGCTGTTATGTTATTAACCAGCTTTTTGTTCCTTGCCAAGTTGTGCGATATTTTGCAAACCATATCTTTTGTATCACGCTTGCCTTGGGTTAAAATCATATTGCAAACTTCACGAAAACATTCAGGCTTTCCCTAACATCTTACTAAACAGGGAAGGGAAGAAACTCACTGAAGAGCTCTGAACAACCAAACCTGAGTTTGTACCCGCTACTGACCAGCTGTTCTCCCACTGTGTAACAGAAGACAAAATGAAAAATACCTTTGGAAAAAGGGTTGAAAAGCTTTAATAAACCAACCCCCAAAACCAAACCTTCTGGCCCCATTTTTTTCACTTTATTGCCCTGCTTTGCCCTTTGATCGGTATCTTTACTTGGGTGTCATGGCAATATAATAGGTGATGGTTTTAGTGTCAGAACAGAAAAAAAATATTCTTTGTCAAAGGAAACAAAGCATTTGGAAGGGAAATAGAAAAACTTGAACTTTTCCATATGTTTGCAAGCTCATGAAAGCTGGCCTCAAAAAAATCCCAATGTTAAAGGGGTTTTAAATGGGGCAGGAGTATCATTAGGTAGATAAGATTTACCCTCCCCGCTGAAACCCAAACCTTTATTTGCATACACTGCAGACTTGTCATCCTTATTCAATTAATGAACAGGTCCCTGTAATCTGGTCCTAAATATACACTGCATAGTTGGGTGAAGCTTGCAGAAAGGAGGCCGGGATCATTGTTCTGACTGTGTTTTGTTAAGACTTCTTTAATCAAAACATTCATTCAGATAGAGAGGCCGGCTGCATATTTTGGCATCCCTACCAAGGGGAGCAGGGAGGGGGTTGGGGTGGGGAAGGAGGCCTTGGAGGAGGGGTTTGATGTTGCTTGCTTCTTTTTTTTTTTTTCTTAAGTGCTTGGAAAGCAACTATTTAACTGGTGTGGAAAAACAAATAGAAAACGTACATGGAGGTCATGACTTCTCACGGATTTGTTGAAAGTCTTTTTTTTTTTAAACAGGGATAAAATATCACCCCCCAAGCTGTTTGTGAGATGCACAGCCCATCCCTGTGGCCTTTCTCCCTTTATTTCCCCCCCCTCCTTTTTTTAAACATGCTTTCCTTCAACCCAGATGCATGGGAGAAGGTAAAACCAGGCAGGGCACACGACTGTCATTTGGTCAGGTACCACCTGGGAGAACAGCAATGGCAAGGTGGGTTTGGGGCTCCCAGGAAGGGTATCCACGCAGGTGTGGTGGGGGCTGAAGCTGCGGGGAAACGGGTGTCCAGGCACGCTGGGGGCTGCAGCCCACCCAGCCTGCAGGCAAGTTTGCACTCAGGCCAGCAATGACTCCTACAGCTTTTGTGTCACCTGCAGAATTATTTTATAAAAAAATATCTATCCAGATATATATAAAATAACTATCCAGAGAATTCCCTAGCCTGCAGCCTACTTTTCTCCCTCCACGTCTCCTCCTATTTGTAATTTTCCTCTATTTATAAATTTAGATACTCCAGTCGCTCATAGAACTGAGCTAACTCATTTGAAATGCAGTTTCAAAGACTTCCATTTTTACACTCAAGTTGTCATGCCATGCTGAGAGGTACCCAAGCTAGCTTTAAATTGGGCAGGCCAATTACAGAAAGCTTGCTGGCATGAACTGCAATGGATCTGCAACATATATGGACGCCAAGCAGTGATGTGGGTGGGCAGGGATTAGCTCACAGCCAGAAGTGGCTCCCCAGAGCTGGTCCCAAGAAATGTGCTTACTCTTATGCTGGGCCTCCTTGTGCTCTTAGACTTTCTTCCCTCCCTCACTTCCCTTCAGGCAAAAAGCATTTTTACTTCTTTTCCCCCTCCATCCTCATCCAGATATTTTCTGTGGGTTTCTGACACCCTACAATACTGGGTTTGTGAGAGGAGGCTCTTCTCCTCCTCTTCCAGCCATTGCTATTTCCAGGGAAAAGGGTGCAGACAGGCTGCTGGGGTAGCTAGCCATGTGTCCCCTTCCTCTGGGGCAGCAGATGGAGAAAAGAACACGTTGGAAAGGAGCAGGGCTGGGCTCACTGGCATAGGGGTGTGAGACACCCTGACCTCAGCCGCTGCCCCGGGAGCCTGAACACCCCCAGCAGGACAGCAACAGGGGCCCTATCAGCACAGCGCAGCCCGGCGAAAGGAGTTGTCAGCCTTTAGCTCAGAGAGGATTAGATGGCCTAAGCAGAGCAGAAATGCTGGAAACTGCAGCAATGCATCCCAGTTGCAGTGAATTGGAGCTAGAAAATAGTTCAGGGTTCATAAGCCCTTCTCCATTAGGCCCCTGGTTCGCTAGACTTTCCACCGAGGGAGAGCCAGCTGTCCCTTTGCCTTGCAGTTTGTCAGGGCTGTTCCCTGCTTTTGGAGGTTTGGGACACTACAGACTCCTGCTAAGCCAAGGGATGTGATGGAAAATCCGTTCCTGCCATGAAAATGCGGAGTTGGTCCAAACCCCAGCACCGCTTCCCAAAGGGCTCCGTGGCGCGGGGACGGCTGTGGCCAGGCAGCGTGGCTGGTGGGCGAGTGTGGGTGGGAGAAGTGCGACTGGCTTTCTGATGTGCGCTCAAAACTTGTAAGCCTGCGGCTGCAGTGAAAGTTGTCCCTGTGGAACTGCTCCGCTTTCTGCAAAGGCGTGGGAACAAAACTGGATGAGCACAGACTGGGGATGTGTTTAATCTTTCTGTGACTTCAGATCAGTCTGAGTCTGTAGCCGAGCTTCGTGTCAGGGTATGCTTCTAATAAACCATTTTAGCAGCCCAAAATCCACCACGTTGACATACCTATCCTGACCACAACCTCCAAAATGTGTTGGATGTGCCTGTAATGTATTCTCAAGTCCCACCTTGGGTAGATGTTTGCCCTGGGAAACAGAAAGGAGTGATGGAGCTGACTTATCCTGAGGATCAAAGACTTCTTTTACAGTCCACTCAGGCTTCTAATATATTACTTTAAATTTTGGTGCTTAAAAGAAAGCAATAATGGGCTAATCACAATGCGCCTGAACTGGACGCTATTTTGCAGAGGTCCTTCCTGGTTTCCTTTTCCATAACAAGCTGGAAGCTCATCTTCTTGGCAGCTGCCAACTTTGGGCTTTGGGCTAAATCAGATTAACCAGGCACCCCCCTCCTTGGTGTCGTGGTTTAACCCCAGCCGGCAACTAAGCACCATGCAGCCGCTCGCTCGCCCTCCCCCCGGTGGGATGAGGGAGAGAATCGGAAGGGCGAACTTAAGAAAACTCATAGGTTGAGATAAGAACAGTTTAATAACTGAAATAAAATAATAATAATAATAGTAATAGTAATAATAAATGGTGAAAAGGAAAACAAAAAGAGGAACAGAACCCAGGAAAAACAAGTGATGCAACCACTCGCCACCTGCTGACCGATGCCCAGCGATTGCTGCCCCCCAGCCAACTCCCCCCAGTTTATATACTGAGTATGACGTCGTATGGTATGGAATAGCCCTTTGGCCAGTTTGGGTCAGCTGTCCTGGCTGTGCCCCCTCCCAGCTTCTTGTGCACCTGGCAGAGCATGGGAAGCTGAAAAAGTCCTTGACTGGTGTCAGTACTACTTGGCAACAACTAAACCATCAGTGTGTTATCAGCATTCTTCTCATACTAAATCCAAAACACAGCACTATACCAGCTACTAGAAGAAAATTAACTTTATCCAGCTGAAACCAGGACACTTGGCCAATGAAGGTCTCCATCAGGGTGGAAACTGAGTGCTGGAGGAAAACCAGTCAACAGCAGCGTTCGCCTCTGCAGCAGCCACGTCCCACGTCCTCCTCATGGAGATGCTTGCTTTCACAGCCCATTCACTTTGTACTATTTGAGTCCTTCGTATCAGAGACTCAGGAAGTGGATATTGCTCTTCCAGATGCCAGAAGGGTCCATAAATCAGAGGGAAACAGGTGTCTTCCAAGTCCAGAGCAGTATATTTTGCAGCACTGCAGTAAAAACCACAATGCCCTGTCAAGGCTGGTTAACGGGAGGGTATCCTCCCTTCATAAACAAATGATAACTCGAGCTCGGATGTCAGCTTCTGACCCAAGAAGGGCTGGTGTGAATTTAGGGCTGCTCAGTTTGTCGGAGGAGCCAGTAGGTTTTGGGATGCTGCTTTGGCTCCCTGGCAGCCCCCATAAGCCATGCTGTCAGCTCTTGAGATCCTTATCTTGTGTAGTGCTGTCAACCATATAAAAGTTCCTGACCTGCGTGGTACAGGGAAAATCCTTCAAAGCATGATCCCTTACTTGTCTTCTGGCCTCTGCCCACGTAAAGCTCATAAACTAGAAGACTGATAAAGAGAAACCAATCTTTATCATGTTTAAAAAAAAATTAATGTAGTCAGCATGATCCGGGAACAACTCCCTGCTAACAACTGGAGATAAGGATTACTAGCATGGAGGCTGAGCCCTTCTGTCGGGGAAAAATGCATGGGGTTTGTATTGAGGCGCTAGACTGGAACTTAGGAAGCTGATGGCCAGCTCTCTGTCTTGCCATAGATGTCCCTTGTGACCCTGGGTGTGCCTCCTCCTATGTTCTCTATTTAGCCTGTGAACGCTTTGGGGAGAGAAGGAGAAATAAGACATTTTTATTATTAAGACATTCCCCTGCAAGGATTAGTGATGATACTATACTTGCAGTGGTCTGGAGTTTGGACATTGCACAGGAGGTGAGGCTGGAAAGCCATTAGTTATCTGCTGATTAGGAGACCATGGGAGAGAGGAGTCTCAGAAGCCAAGAGGGTTGACAAAGATATAGGAAGATAATGGCAGGAAAGGTTTTAGGATCACTATATTTTCCATGGTGGGGGTTGGCTTCCCATTTCCCTATCTCAGCTTCCTTATCTCCATCTGCAGATAGACTTATGGTTGAAGACCACCTCTGCCTGCATTCAGGCAAGAAAGGGCATTACCAACTAATGTTGGTAGTACTGGTTTTTCATTGACATAATCTTACAATTTGAATGCACATTCCAGAAATAGGCTAGCATCACTGAAACAGAACGAGGCTAAAAAAGGTTATCAGAAGATTGAGAAATGTAATGTGTAGGAGTAGGAATGATAACACTATTCCTCCACAGCTGATTGTGATTTGATACTGGACTGAATCTAGAGCAGTTCCACTGTAGCCAGTAGATCCAAAGCAGGGAAAAAAAAATGTTAACCAAAGTTGATGGTGCTTATATGTGTCCAAAAAATTATTTGCAGATAGATATTCACAACTCTGGCATCGTGCCTCTGCTGAGAATATTTGTCCAAATATTAAAAAATAGTAAATAAGAAAATGTACTTAAATATAGTCCAGTGTTTATGAATTTTCAGCTGAACTTTGGCAATAAGCCCTAAATGTGATAAAAGACTCTGTAGCAATATATTTTTTCTTTTTTTTCTTTTTTTTTTCATTTCTTTCTCTCTGTCTCTATAGACAAAGCTGACAGCATAGCATAGATCTTGAGATATGGCTGATGCATTTTTCTAAGTTAAAATATGTTGTTAGCTCTTATGCTAATGATTGCAGCAGAATCCCAACCTCCTTCCAGAGTATTTGTGGGAAGAGAGGTAATGACTGAGCATCGTCTTGGACTTTGGATCTTCCTTTGGGTTCCTTCAGCAGCTAGATTCAGCCAGTGCCTTGTATGTAACATCAAGTTGGAAAGTCTTGCTGTCCCCATTTTACAGATGGACTTTTGAGAGACAGGAGGAATAAAGCCAAATGCTTCAAAGATACTTAGTGGAGGTTAAGTGCTGAGTTTTCTTTGAAGGTCTAAACCCAAATGACATCGTTGTGATCATGCAAGAGATTTGTATCGCCCATGGGAATGGAACCATTTTTTCGGGGTAGTGTCATAACCACTCCACAATCCTTCCTCTTTCTTCCTAAAGCTCCCACTGACTTCAAAGGTGAAGAATTATGGCCCGCATCCCACAGCACTGTGAGCTCGGGCATGTGTGCAGAACTTTAGCCACTCATATATTCCATCAGGGATACTGACTCAAGTAAAATTACACAGGCAGTGTGGAGGGGAAGAAATTTCTGCAAGGCTGGGACTTAACTTCTTTTTTGTTCTCATACTCTCTTCCTTTAACCTCAAAAGCTTAACTAAGAAATGCAGGGTGTACCTAATGACTGAGTTTGGGGTACATCTATACTGTCCATAGGAGAGCCGTAACCCAAAGTAAATAGGAATAGAAAAAAGGAAGAGGTCTAGCTGATTCAGTCTAGCTGATTCAGCTGATTCTTTTTTTTGAACGCCTCTGAATCAATGAATTATTGGGTTTCCCTGGGAAATATGTAGTGTGTGTGTGTGTATTTATATATATGTGTGTATATATAAGTTGGTTGGATTCCCAGAACTGCATGGCTTGCAGAGACTGGACAGAAAGAATCTGTTTGTCTCTTGTCGTGTGTACCCACTACAAAGTGAGCGTGCCCCAGGTGATGGGTAGCACTGTGTTTTTCTGCTGATCCATCTGCTACTCTCCTAGATCAACAGCAAAATTAGAAGTTAGGATTTTTCAACAGTCACATCATCCACCCCACTATACATTTAAATACTAGTAGTGGTAATCAGCTATTATCAGGAGGTCAGTCCCTCACCCACTGGCACAGCAAATGTCTCATCCATTTACTCTCAGTTCAAAACAACAAATATCTATCATTAAAATGTTAAAATTAATTTTTACACAGGATGGAAACAAAAATATTTGATAAAGTGTAAGAGGGAAAGTACATCCCTCTGGTGTGTTCTTTAGCCCATCCTTTTAAAACAACAGAGTTTCTTTTTCCAAAAAAAACCCTTAAATTCTGGCTGCAGTTAACAGCTTCCTAATTGCGTGTGACTGTTTCTTGACTTCCTGATCCCTGTCTGGTGGTTAGGAATCCAAAGGTTTTCTTAAATCAACAGGAGCAGCTGCCTCCTTGAAGCCAGGCATGGTGTATGTCACCAACTGTGGAAAGGAGCTGCGATACAGGGAGGAGCAGAGGTGATTAATGGGGCCAGTGTCATAGCTCAGAGTGTGACTGCACTGCTGTGTACGGGCATACTTACTTCAATCATTTATCTTCTGTCCTCTGCCACACACATGCAGAAACATACATGCATGTTTTATTTTTGCCAGTGATGGAGCAGTCATTAGAAATACAGGAATGCGCAAGGTGCAGCAGGACCCGTAGCTGATGATGTGCCTCTAGAGGTGATGCCTTCTTTTGTCTTGTTCCTTGGACAAGCATGAGAAATGTTGACAAAATCCAGTTCCTTGGTTTTAAATTTGTCTCTCTGCCATTGGCAAACTCTATCCCAAGGAAGAGAAAGAAAGAAAGGGAAGAAAAAAAGGCAAGTAAATGGCTCCACTTTATGGACTGTATTTTAGGCTAGATAAAGAGGAGAAACAAACTGTAGGTCGAATGTGGACATAGGATTGCAAGTGATGGATTTGCACAAGCTGAAGGAATGTGCTTTCTTTCTTGGCAAAGACTCTCTTGGTCAAGGTCTGAACACAACTTCTGTCCTTGGGCTATCTAGACCTCCAGCATCAGAGCTTTCCCCTGGTTGGAGTGGGAGGCACAAAGCCATTCAATTCCCCAGCATTGCTGCTCCTGTTTTGTGTAAGAGCGGGTTGTCCTCACAGGCAATGCCATACCTTGCTTTCTCCAAAGCATCTCAGACGATTCAAGACCAGATCCCATCAGTTCCCAGCCTTCACTTCCCTTCAGCCAAAAGCTGGGAAGAGACTTCTCTTATGTGGGTGTTGAGCCTTCAGATGTTCCCAAAAAAACTCACCTTCCATTTCAGTCTCTGAAGGCTCCCCTGACTCCTGGCTCAGCTACATCTACCCATTAAACACAGAGCCTCAGTACAGAGGAGACACAAAGGCTTGTGATATCTGTGTGGACCAACTGATTTACAGCTTTGCGTTGCAGAGGTTGTTGCAAGAGTAAAATGGCTACTCGTTCCTCAGACTTTATTCCTATAATAACTAAAAATCTCTCCCTGCCTTTCACCAGGAATCGAAGCCACTGCATCCTTTGCTGTGGTAGACAGCAGCATTCTACCACTCTGACGCTGGCAGGCTTCTCCCACATCCCTTTGAGACAAATGCACGTTCTTGCCAGACATCGAGGCAGCTTCCTCGTGTATTAACAGGAAACTGGTGTCTCCAGTAGGTCTGGCTTAATGGCACTTCTTATTTGTTGAGTGCTGGCAAAGGGCTAAACTGAGAACAAGGTGCAAAGTGCTTGCATGCTCTGAGGAGTGCACAAGATATGCTGGTGAAGCCAAGCCATGCTGGAAAGCCTGGAGGAAGGACTGACTCAGGGTAATGCAACTGAACCCTTAGGAGGGGCATGCTGTGGGAAGTACAGTGATTTGGCAAAGCAGGTTGAGAAGTCATCTAGAAAGTCAAAGGTCTGGCTGGTCCGCGTGGCCCAATAGGCTGGGGCAGGTCGCTGTCAGCAGCAGTATTAACTCCGGCCACATGGGATTCCCCGGCTCAGGAGATGTGCTCATTTCTGTCTCACCCAGCTGGGTACAGCCTTCGGTGGGAATCCAGAGACTTGTTCTAGACAAGTGGGAATCCTAGACTTGTCCTTCTGCATAATGCATGGTAAGAAATCTCTGCTGATTAGTCCCCCACGCTTTAGGAGAGCTGTAGATGAGGCTGCAATGAAAAAGCTTTAAGGAGAGCCACTGGGAAGATGAAAATTAGTTCTTTCCCTAAGACTTGCTGAAAGCTTTTGGAGAGGCAGTATGAGTGAAGAGGGTGGGAAGAGACAAAAATTATTGTGATAAAATCATGCAGCCAAGTGGGAGGGTAAGAGGTGGGCTGAAAAACAAAGACTAAAGGCAAGTTTTAGAAAATGAGTACAGGAATTTGGTATAGTAGAAAACCAGAGAAAGAATTAACCAAAGTAACAGAGTCCTTCCATCAAGTATTTCAGCACGGTGAGTGAGGGATGTTCCCCTTATGGGCTGTGCATGCGATATCATTACCACTGGCTCAGATTAACACTGGAAATCCTGGCAGCTTTACATGTACCCAGGGACTCAGAAATCTGAATCCAGGTTTTGCAGCTAAGCTGCTTTCCAGTGGTGAGGCACAGAAAATCGCCGGAAGGTGCCTGGGTACTGTTAGCAGTCATCAAACACTGCCCACGTACAGCACTTCTCGCTGCAGGGCCCGTAGGCTCCCGAACTCTCGTGGTAGACCTTGGACCCTTACCTTGTCAAAACAAGTTGCCTGTCCTAATAATCAGAGACTTCTGGCTTGTCTGTCCATTACAGCTTGGGTCTAGGCTCATTCCTGGGTCTGCTGCCCTGACTCGACCTGTCCTTGGGGTTTCAACCTTTCTTCTGTGCCTGTGAACGTCTCCTCTCACAAAAACAGGGGCTGAAGGAGCAGTTCTTGTGGAAATCCCTTCCTCAGAAACATCAGGAATGTTCCAGGAATTTATGTGTTGCAATGCATGGTCTTCTCTGGTGAGACCTAATAGCATCTAAAGCTGCAAGAAAGATGATAGGGTTTACCCTGTTTACACCTTCCTATGTCTGGATTTGCTAACCTTTCCTACTTTTTTAACTGTTAGGTTATTAAAAAGTAGCATATACAAGCCAAATCTTGCAGTCCTTATTCAAGTTCATAGTGACCTTAGCTAAGAACAGATTACAAGACTTGTTCTGGTATTAAATAGCCAATGAACTGTGTTGAACAAGTAGAGAATAAAGGTTTTAGTAACTCACCCAAATGAAACACCTAAAACAACATTCTGCTGAAGGAACAGAGAAAAGTCAAAATGACCTTACATTTCATTTAGTAAAATACTAGTTCCACTTTAAAAAAAAAAAAAAAAGTATGTCGGTTGGTGATTTGGTTTTGATTTGTAGAGATCCCAGCAACCTCACAAGCTCTCATCCTCTAGTAGTTTTTTGTATGATAGTGATGCTCAGGTGGTTTAAATAAGGCTAGATTAAAACATCCAGTGTTTTGGGGATTACTTAACAACCATCACCTGAACTACAGTCTCTCTCTCCATTTCAGGTCCCTAACTTCATCAACACAACACTCCCTCCCCATGAGCAGGTGACGGCTCAGGAGATAGACAGCTACTTCAGACAGGAGCTCATCTACAAGAGGAATGAGAGGATGGGGAAGAGAGTGATGGCGCTTTTAAGGGAGAACACAGACAAGAGCTTCTTCTTTGCCTTTGGAGCAGGTATGGCATAAATTTTTTGTTTTACTTGGTTATCGTGATTGGAAGTAAAGTGGTTTGAATGCTTCAGGATTTTGTCTCTGATCCTGTGGGAAGATTTCTTAGGGGGTTTCCCTTTGAAGCAGAAAGGCTTTTGTTTGTCTAAACCTGCTTCTGAAATGCAGCGAGTTGGCATAGGAGGTGGGTCTGGGTCCAGCCAGGCTGCAGATAGGCTGCACTCCCTTGCTTTCCATCCAGTTGTAGAAACGTGAAGCTGTTAACACTTTTCACACTGTTGTCTTTGTTTTCTTCCCAGCCCAACCTGTGGGCTGCTTGGGTTATGTTCATATCATGGTTGTGTTTGTGGCTGCAGGTGTAGGAGATGGTTGAAGTGCCTTTGAATTTGCAAGTCCAGGTACTGGTGGCAGTGATTGTGGGAATGCAAACCTTGCTGTGGTATAGGTGCATGTGTGTGGCTCATGGTGCTGGCCTGGGGTTTCAAACTTATTAGGGTTGCTGTAGTTAGGCTTTCTCAGTGGGTGACTTAACTACTTTGGTGGTGTGTCTGTACAGACTGGGTGGTTTTGGACCTTGCACAAGTGCATGAGTTATGTGTGTAGCTAAATACCAGCATTTTAAATCATTAAGTGAAAATCCAATGCGTTCCTCTGCCTGTTTAAATTCTCTCCGTGAAGTCTGCAGAACAAAGATGTCTATAGTACTCCTGTGAGTCTGCGACAGTACGTGCTACTGTCCTTTTTCTCCCTTCTTAAATTTTTTTTCTCCTTTCCAATAGAATTCACATTTCTGTGTGATAAGAGTATAAATAATAACTGTTCAGGCCCCAGTTCAGCAGAATCCTGAGCACCGGCTTAAGTGGCTCTTTGAGCTCTCTCGACTTCATGGCAGCCTGAGATTGTCGTGCTGAGAACCAGTCCGCTCCTCCTGCTCTCTCTCCTTGACGATTTCTCATTTTTGACAGAACTTTGCTTCTCATCCCATGGCTCTCGCTATGAACTTTGGCAACAACTCGCCTTTTGCTACTCACTTCAGTGGCAATTTTGATTAAAGACTGCGGGGTTTAGCAGAGATATGTGCATTTTAATATATTTATTTTTTGAGTGTATCCAGACTGAATTTTCCAAAGCTTATTTAATCTCAAGCTTGCCTGATATTTCTGTCCAAGGAGTTTTGTGTAACTGTTTTTACAGTAGGAAAATATATCATGGTGGTTCATAATTGGACAGGGATTCATAAAAAATCAGCTTGTCTAACCTGGGGAGCAAGGTTTATCAGAGATTATCAAACATGGTGGTTTTGATGTAGTCTCCAGTTTTGGAAGTCCCTTAACCAGTATATACTGGAGCTGGGAGGATAAACTGGGCGTAATTGCCCGCTTGCCCTGCTCTGTACACACTTTTCCTGGGTATCAGTTACAGACTGTGGCTTGAGACAGGATCTTGGACTAGATGGGTCATGGTTCCAATCCACTGCAGCTATTTGTATGTACCAATAACAGAAATGAAATTAAGCAAATGGATACTAATTACACACTGCTTTCTGTAGAAAGTCACATCTCACTTGTGGGAGGTTTGAGCTTTTATTCCTCATCCCCATCGGAGAGCATCTACCTGAAACTCCTGGGCAGCATCACTTAGGAAAGCAGTGTCATAAAGAGCAAGTCTCGTTTTGCCCTCTAATCTCCATTTTTGGTGATGTTGAAAACCACCTTTGTCGCTGAGTTATTTCTTTTTCCCAGCACTAACTGTAGCAGGACAGAACAGACACATGCAGCAGTATTTATTGAAAACTGGGGCATGGGAGATGCCAAGGAAAGCTTTTTGGTTTGGGTTCTTTGTTCCAGCATCCCTTTGGCCTTTCTCACTAAAGCAGGCCATCCCTACTGTAAGTACAATTAATTCCTCCTCTCTTCTCTGGGGTGTTTTTTTTTCTTCATGCAGTAAGTACTGAGAAAATGATTAATTTTCCAATGCCAAAACTTTTATGTGGCCGAAGTGCAAGCAAGTTCATTTTCTCTTATGATTCAAATATAGTTTTTCTCCTGAAGGTTTTGTTTGGGTTTGGTGTTTTTTTTTTCATGCACTGAATTATAAGAGTGGCTTTTATTGATACATTTTGTGCTTTGCGTTCTTATATCTACTACTTGAATTTTAAAGGGTTTTTTTGGTATGTGCTTGGGTCATTAATTCAAATTTTTCCTAAAATGTTTTCTAAAACCCTGAGGGTTTGGGTTTGCTTTTTATAAAAGTGAAGGGTGTTTTTGATGAAAGTTGAGGCTTTCACATATTCCCATGAATTCTGAAGTGCAAAATTTTAGGAATGCACCTTTGGTTAGGACAGGCATGATGGAGTCTGCAGGAGTGCATTTGCTCTCAGAACAGTGCAAAAGTTATCTCACTTCATTTAAGATTCTGCATATTTAAGACTAACATGATGGAGGGGAAATAATTTGAAAAAAATATTCTGGATAATGTACTCCAAAAGGTATTGTTCTTACGCTAAGTATGATCTCTGCATTAATCCATTTATTGAGGATATTGGAACTCATGAATTAATAGTAATTTAGCTATATATGTATATTATGAATCGGTTTCCGAATTTCATAATCTCCATCATAGTTTCTGTGAAGGGAAGAACTGGGTAAAACTGTGCTGGCAAATAAAATTAGGAAAATAAGTATTTTCCTAAATGAGAAAATAAGCCTGTTATGAGAAAAGCACCTTGGAAAAACTTCACCAGATGCAATGTTACAGACCAGGGCTGCTGTAGGAGGGAGTCCCAAGCCCCGCATGATGATTCATTTGGACTCGGTGGCATCCTGTAACTCACAGGTGTAACTCGAGCGAAGGGGCTTGGGGATGGGGTCCTACCCTGAAAACAGCTCTCCTGAGGCAGAGCCCTGCCTGGTTCCTCTGGTGGCCTCCCCACGGGGAGCCGTACTTCGTGGAAACTGCCGTAGTTAGGTTTACCTGTCTTTTGCACAGCTGCATGTAGCAACTGAAGCTCTGTTGCTCTGTTGGGGTACCATCCTCAGCTTGATTTAAGATCCCAGTGCTATGGATGGGTAGTTCGGTAGTGTCTAACACTGAATTAGTATAATGAGCTTGACTAAGCCAGGAGACGCCATGCAGGTGTCTTTGCAAATTGCAGTCTGGTCAGTTCAGTGTATCCGGCTCAATGACTGCAGCAGCAAGACATTTTATAGACTCTTCCAGGGGTATGTACTGCTGTTTAGAACAAAAAAACAAAACCAAAACAGCAACAAAAAAAAAACAGAAAAAAAAATGAAATCCAAACCACACACAGGGGTCACCGTGACTAAAAGTAGTAGTTTACAGGATGAAAACCATGGCTGGCTTCAGCTGTAAACACCATGATGATATCCTGGCTGCCGCGTGGTGCAGGAGCCCAGCGCTACTGAGCTGGAAGATGCCGGTGTCTGTCAGCAAAGTGTGGTCAGTGTTGTGGGTTTGGACTGGCAGCAATTCCTTCTGGGTTGAAACATGGTAAAGTGTAAAGCCCTGTCCCCGTAACAAAAAATGGACTTTACCACCAGAAAAGCCATAGCTCATCCAGCAGAAGCCGAATTCCCACCTGGCTGGATGAAAACGTGGCTGGAGGGGAGCGCAGGTGGAGGGAGACACGGGAACTCCTCTCACCGGATCTAAATAACCTTCGTGTAAGGCAAGATCGACCACCCTGGTCCCACCAGACCTGGCAGGTCAGGTCACCACTGGAAACATCCCCACTGGTTTTGGATGGAAAAGGATCAGACCCAAGGAAAGATGCAAGAAATAAAAATTGCTTGGAAATTGATGCAGAGTGCCACTCGGGTACAGCAAGAGTCACCCTGGGACAAGCACTGCTGTTTTTCTGAAGAACGCTTATTTCCCAGTAAAGCTGTGGCCATTGGGCTGATTGGAATATACCAGGCAAAATTCAGTTGCCTGTGCAACTCTGCATATTTATGACCTGTTTATTAGCTATTTTATACATAGAATTTCTGCCTTCTTCATCCTGCCTTGCTTTTAAACGAAGACTGGTCAAAATCATTCAGCTGATAGTTTTTTAGTAGAAAATTGGGCATTTGGGGAAAACACAATTTTTCTGTTTGCTTCTGAAAAAGCAAGTCCACTTCTTGCAGATGTCAACCAAAATCCCAAGTGCTTGGGTGTTGTTGTTATCCTCTGTAAACTGGGATTCCCAGTTAAACTGTTTTGCTGTGTGCCATTTAGAGCTGAGCTGCAAAGACATCGTGGTGCGTTGTAGGAGAGGTGGTTCCAAGTCTGGTCCGTAACTGAGCACGAGGCCGTGACACATCAAACAGACCAGTCCTGGGGACAAAGGAGTGGTAAGGGGGCAGGCATTTGAATATCCATGCAAGCTGAGATAAAACAGTTTTTACATCCACAAAGTGAACCATTTTTATGCTGCTGAAAGGTGCTTTTTCCTGTTGTTCCAGTCAGAAGTATCAAACCAAAAAAAATTACACAATTCTAAATGGAACTTTTCAGTTTTCTGCCATTTTTAAAAATAAAAAGTAGACTTTTCAATAGATTTCCCCCTTCCCTGCCTTCCATGGCATTACTCACAGTTTAAATGCATTGGAGCAGTTCAGACTTTTAATTTATTCCTTTATAAAACACGTAGAAGTGAAAATAGCCATTTATTCTTTCTACTTTCATTTCTTTCTCCTCTCCAAGAAAAATACAGGTTTTGGGTAAAACAGGACCCAGCTCTGTATACTTCATTCTTCTCCTGCCAGGGTTTACCGTATTCAGACTTAATGTGAAAATCTCACCATACCTATATTCACAGTAACTATACTCTAGTAATGAAACAGCATTTATTGTTTGTGCAGTTAAATGATATTTTTTGGGTAACAGGCAAGGTAATTTTTCCCTTTGAATGAATAAAGGTAGCTAAACAGAGTACTTCCAAGTAAAATTTGGGGGTTTGCTTGGGTTTTGTGTTTTGAAAATCCATCCTGGATTGCTAGGAATTATTGATCCATAATAACAGTGAAGCGCCTTAGACCTGATGTATACAGGCAATTTATAAAGGTCCATTTACGGTCAAGAGAGAGAGACACACAGCCAAGAGCACATGGGCTGTTAAAAAGAGTTAATATTTTGGCAACTAAGACTATACACATGAAGTCAATGTTTAAGAAAAAAATCAGTCTGGTTTATTTCATTTTTATGGGCAAATAATTTTCAAGTAACACTTATGATAACAGATGGATAAATTTACGTCTGCAGTTAATTTGAACGATAATTTCCTTAGGATGTTTTACTTGCTTGCATTTCTTTCTTTTATGAGGGCTGTCAGTTTTGTAGCTGAGAGCTGGATTTACTGCTTCAGAAATTCGGATGCTGCTCCAGTTCATGATGTTTATTAGCAGCCAAATCAGTAGGCTTTAAGACAGTGGTTTTAGTTATTTAAAATAATAAATATATCATGGAGAATAGTCTTTTAGTGCTGAGACAGAGAGTTGAAATGCAAGTACCGTAGCATCTCCCACAGCAAGAGGGAAATCAAACTGTCTTTGGACCACGGTCCTGTGGTGGAGGAAGGCACATGTTTGCCCACCCCACAAGGTCCAGGCAGCCCCCTGTGTCTGAAAGGTCAGAGAAGACCAGACTGTTGTCCATGGTGTGGTGGAAGCCAGAGCGGACTGGTGACTGCAGCTCCTAACGAAGTCAGTGTGTGTTAACAGGGATTGATGCGTGTGAAAGTCTGACCTCTTTTGCTCAGCTGTAGGCTTAGGTGGCTGAGATTAGGTACCTACTTGTTGATGGATTAGGTTTAAATTTCTGAGATTTTCTGCAAGAAGAAAAAATACAGACTCTGTTGTAGATGTTTGTGTGCTCCCATGAAAGCGGAGGAATTCATCCCAGAGTAGGAACAGCAGAAGTAGATTTTGATAGTTTCTGTACTCAGAAGAGGCAAATTCCCTCCCCATCCTGCAGAGTTTTCTCAGACAGCATTGGGCAGGAACTGTAATCAGTAATGATTCTGATCATCATAAATTAGACTGTTAGCAATAATCATAGAATAGTTTGGGTTGGAAGGGACCTTTAAAGGTCATCTAGTCCAACCTCCCAAACAACATTTACAAAAGACTTTGGAAACAATATGCAACATTATTATCTGGTGGTTCTTCATAATGGGACTCGGACATGGGTTGCACTGTGTGTTCACCAGGGAAAGAGAGAATTGTGCAACTTTTCTATAGGATGGGGTTGGTGTGAGAGCACAGTGAGAAGATAAAATCTACTTTTCCTAGTCCTCAGCTCCAGCTCTTTCCCTTTTGTCCTCTCTACAAAGGATTCCCAAGGGGAATTTCAGCATACATTGTTTTAGATCCTGGAGACACCAAAGATAAGAACAGGCTCACCCTTCACCTTCTGGAATGAGTAGGGAGTGACAGAGATCTCCAAGGTGACTCAGGTCTTTCGTGGTCTGGATCACCACTGAGATGTGCTTATTTTTCTGCATAAACTAAAGAGCGCCTGGGGAGATACCCAGATGATGCAGCTGTCGTGAACGTGCTTTATCCACGGCTAAAAAGGTGATCACAACTGAGATGGAACATGATGGTTGTTGAGTTTGGGTAGGGGAGGAAAATGGGGGGAGGTGGAGGTGGGATTTTTTTTGTTACTGGAAACCATATTTCTGTTCAGTAGTTTGGGAAAGGAAGTGATGGATACTATACACAGCTTAAACGCAAGTAATTAAAATCCAGAGAGCCTTTGTGAAAGCCATTAGCACCTGCCACCAGATCTGGCACTCGGGTTCACATATGTTACTCAAAAGTGTTTTTTTTTTTTTTTCAAAAGGGAAATGCCTTGAGGCCACCATCCAACTGCACGCTGAGGACTCAGGATTTACAGATGTTGAATATGCAAATAGCTGTTTTGCGCTCAGAACTGATGCAATCTTGCGTGCAAATCGGGCACGGAGTTACACCCACTGTTGTGTCGCTGAGACCAACTCAGCCTGGCATTGGAAGTCCGGTCTTCCGTCAATTGTTAGCTCTTTTCCATTTCCAGTCTTTGTCTTGAATCCTCTGTAGAACATTAAAAAAAAAAACAAAAAAAACAAACAAACAAACAAAAAAACCAAAACAAAAAAAAAACACAAACGCTTGCAGGCTGGAATATAAAGAGACTTTATCCCCTGGGTCAGGCGTCCTGGTCCAACACTGATTAGTGGTGCTACTGACATCACTAGCGCAGTTCATCAGCGAGTTGTCTCAGTGGAGCAAGAAGTTGGCGACCAGGCGATTGAACTTGGCAAGCCTACAAAAGAGAAGAAAAGGGTGAATTAACAGTTTGCAGATGCTAGAATTCCCTCTACTCATGTTTATTTGGGCATCCAGATGCTTATAGCGAGGTCGTGTTGTTTTTGTGTATGGACTTCTTTCGCTATTGGTTTTTAAGGCAAAGTATCGCTTTGCTTTTAAAAATATACTTGCATGCTAATTTTGACCAAAGCCACGTAATAGATTCATTTAAAAGTTTGCATTAAACAGGCAATGCCTGATTCTCTTTTCAGACACTCTGTTGTAAATCAGGAGATACTCCACTGGGGAAAAGCTTGTTCCAAGTGCAAATCCAGCCTGTAGCCTTTTAAAATAAAAATAAAATCTAAAAAATCAGGGTAACTTTTTTTATGTACATTGCTTTTATATCATATGGAGGTTTGGAAGCCTCTGAATATTTGCTTTTCACCTGAAACTTAAATTGGCAAAGGGAGAGTGCCTGAGTTAGGGAGGCCAAAATAAGCGTGCCTGCACTACCCTATTGTGAAAAGGGAACTACCATTCTGAAGGCCAATCCCTGTAACTCTGATTTAAGAAAAAACTGCTGTTGTATAACAAGATATTAATCGTAGAAACACAGTATAGCATATGCAGTGGTGAGAGCTATCTTCAGGCTGCTGTCACCTGTACCAACCAAGGAAGGCAAGAGACATAGCGAGTGAAAGAACCGATTCATGTAATTGGGCTTGCACTTTGCTTTCCTCCTGGACCCTTTGGTCCAGTGGAGAATTCACTGTGCTCAGCAGGAAGTCCTGCCTGGCCACTTCTCGCTCTTGCTTTCATCGTCGCTCCACTGAAGTAGGGTACAGCCCCAAATCCAGGCCTTTGTGTTTGCTTGCTGCAGGTATTCAAGTAAATATTAAAAGCAAGTAAAATGGGCCTTGCAAACTGCAGTGTATACATTTACATCTCTGGTGTCATTCTTCCCGTGATGAATGGGGAAAGCTGCCTGTAGACAGTAGGATTTTGGTTTAAAGAAACACATACATTAATGTCAGCTCCTCTGGGTCCCTGACATTTTCATATCATATTTATTATTATGCCTGTGCCAAGTTCTACTGTATAAGTCTAATTCTGCCTGCCTGTTCTCAAAGGAAAGAAAGCTATGTTGGCCCCTCCTGTCCTATAATATAGAGACTTTGGCTATGCCCTTGCTGTATTTCTCTTCAACATTTGAGATGTAAAAATGTAGACATAATTCGGGAAATTTTCTCTTTTCAGAACTGCAAAGAATCATGAGGGACTTACACCCAGGGTTAAGCACTCTGCTGAACAGCAGTGGGCTTAAACATGGGACGAAATACTCCTTCACCCACACACACATGCAAGAACTTGCTGCGGATCTACAGGCCACCCTGCAAGCTCTCAGGAGACCAGGCAGAGGTCCCATATAACTCTAGATTTCATAACAGGGGTGTTGAAATCAGTATATGGATGCCAGACAATTCATCACTTTCTGTCCCAAAACTGTCTCATCAGAAAATTCCCAACCAGCTTTAACAGTGCTATTGGGAAGACTTTAAAAGGGCAATGTGGAAAACCCGAAGACTGGCAGTGTTCCTCTAACACTGAGGTTTCCATGGGATGCTCATGTGAAAATGCAAACAGGATACAGATTGCGAAGGATCCAAGGATCTTGTCTCAGCTGGGATACCTTTGTGTGCTACCTGCAGTGATTAAGATGTCTCCACACCCAAGCGTACTACCAGTCACCCTGCTGCGTGTTGTCCCAGAGCAGAAGGAAATTTGGCCACTCAATTTCCTTAAATTCAGAGCCTGGTATGCCAGCACAAACCCTTCAGTAGCGTTTCACGTTAATGCAAGTTGATGGAGTTGACATGGGTTCATGTTTCTTTCTGCTGCCCCTCCTGCCTGGCTGCTTCCCTCCAGTGGAGGAGCAGGGATGTCCCAAGGCATCTTAGACCATCACGGCTGTATCCCCTGCAGCTTCCCTGTCAGAGCCTCAGGCTATTAGAGCAGGAGCTGTGACGGGAATTTAGTAGAGCAAGGAACCAGTTTGTACTGCTCATGTTGTTGGTCTCCTGCAGGTTCAAGCCATTTCTGACCAGTTTTAGGGCCAAGTTGCAGGAGAACAGTGTATGGAGAAGAACCAGTGATCTCCTTGAAGGACTGGAAAGACAGGGCATGGCTGCTGGCTAGAGTTAGTCGTTTTGCAAAAGTGGAGGTGAAACTGAAAGCCTTAAAAAGCCTGGCTGTAAATTATGTGGATTTCTTGAGGATTTTTAGTGGTATGGAAACTGGGACTGGAAATCTCATTAAATTGGGCGTTCTTGTGAGAGTTCCAGGTTTTCTTGGTCCTGGTTATGCCAGGAATACCATCAGAGCAAACTCGCTGAGAAAGGATTTATGGATTTGGGAACAGATCCTATTCTCACTGAATTAATGGTAGCTCTGCAACTGACATCAAGGTTACTGGTGTGTGCACCTGGATAAGACAACATTTATTTGTCATTCCAGTTCTTTAATCTAGGCTGCTACTTTCACATTACTGGAAAACGTCAATACCTTCTTTATAAGCCTATTAAATCCCAGTTCCATTGTTATTTTCTCTGGTAGATCAGAAGAGACTTGTCAAGGAAAAGAAAACGTGTGTGCAATGTACCTCTGCCCAAAAAAAATATTTAAATATCAGAAATGTAAAGCGAAGATAGAATTACTTAGAGAGGCAGAAGGGAAATAATTAGAACTCCAGCCAGCAAGAAGAGATGTCATAAACTTTAGTTATTCCCCTCTTGAAGACATTCAAAACACAAACTCTGCCACTGTTCAGCCATTGTATAGAG
>VYZW01045707.1:4892-16674 GCA_013401315.1 Balaeniceps rex
ATGTCTTTTCCCTAAAAAAGTCAGACAGTGGGTGGGGAAGTGAAGCAAACAGTAAATCATTAGCTGGAAATTATTTGAGTGATTATGTTAGGCACAGACAGCCTTTGGTTACAGTTTTCATGTACTTAGTGATGATAACTTGTAAACTAAGCAAAACTAAAAGGCAAATGGGGAGATTAATGGAGGGACTGAGTTGGAGGAGGGAGTGGAACTGGGCCTTGAAAGGAAGGGTTGACTGAGGCAATATCTGTGGGCGCATGGTTTCCCAGTGCTTCAATCCCATGTGCAAATATTTGTTACAGTAAATGAGTATATGCAGGGTATATATCTGTCACTGACTGGCTAATGAGCCACAACAATCAGCATCAGCTGTTCACTGCTCTTTTACATGTGCGCTAAGAATGAGTAATATCAAAGGAAATATGGTTTTGAGATTGAGGTCTGAAGATATCTGGCTTCAGCTGCTAATTCTTGCCAGTTTTGTGTAATAGTGGACAAAAGAATTTCTCCATGTCCTGTTTTCCATCTTCTTTTCTAATTTACAGAGATACTGAACTGTTCAGCATTATATGTAGGGTGCTCCGTTTCTGCAGTGTTAAAGGCCATATATACATACACAGATAATCCAGGTATCGCACAGTTATCCAGAAAGCCTTATATATACTTATCTGGGCATATTTTTCCAAAGTGAATTTTGCATTTTCATGGCTTTTCCGCTTTATGAGTCAATTCAAGCAAAGATTTAAATACACACATAATACCTTATACTTTGCTTCACTTAAATAATTTCTCACATTTATAACAGGTCATCTGGAGACTAGGTTGAGCAGGACATGGTTTTCCATGGGATTCTCATGTAGTCCTTCCTTCTCCTGACCACATGCTGTACCTCCCCCTCAGCACCAGTCCACCTCCTGCGTGCCACAGTGCTCTGAAAACAGGCCAGAGATGCTGCAGAGCTTTTGGGAATTAGACTGTTTTTTTAAGGATAAATCAAGTTTGATTTGATGTACTGGTACTGTGAGAAACACTCTTTGAATATGAAGGTAAAGGACTGGAAATCTTCTTAGCATTTCCTGCCCATATTTCTTCTTGCCAAAACTTAGGGCATGATACAGCTGAAATAAAGTGACCCAAAGGCTTTCAGATACTGTTAGGTGTCCCACTTTCTTCTAGGCCTTCCTCAAATACTGCTAGAAGGGAATTGGTCTACTGTCCTTTTCAGTTACTTTGTTTTGTTCTCTGCCTATATTCTGTCACTAAGTCTATTATTTGTCTAACGCTCAGACAGGTCACTTCCTTCCCTCTCCCCAACACGTGTTAGATACTGATGACTCCAACAGAGGTGGTTAAAACTTTATTCAGAAATAACTGGAAGTAATTAGCCATCTAGGACTTGGCCAAGGATAAGGTATGGTTAAAGGATGAAACTGAAGTCCTTTTCACCTGTTTAATGGGTTTCAGAGATTTATTTTAAGGCTTAAAGTAACCTGTCAGTATTTTGAGAGAGTAAACTCATTTTGGATGGCTTTGGATGGCTTTCTTTAAGAAGAAACCTGTTCTTGGTATTCTTTACCCCCCCTCCCAAAAGTAGACAGTTTTATGCTTCTACTATTCCACATGTTTTGAGTGACAGCTAGCAAAATCCCAAAGAAATAATTGCAGTAGTTTAACGTAGTAAAAATTATGTACTTAACATTGGCGTACAGTAAGCCTCACATGTTAGGATCTGCTCCATATGTCACCAAAGATACCATATTCATCCCCAGTACTTTTAGGAGCAGAGCTGCACTACTCATTGCCCTAATCTCCACGTTTGGGACATCTGTTCCCATGATTCCCTTTGTCTTGTGAGGTCCAGACCCTGTGCAGCCTGTGGTTTTTTGCAGTCTTTTGGTTTTAGCGATTACTAAACAAAGAGATATTTAACTGTAGCCTTATTTAGCTTGAAAGGAAATGTAGTGCTAGATCTACCAGTTTCGATAGGTTTTAGCCCAAGACATAACAAAAAGCCACAGTCCTTTTCTTCCATTGATTCAAACATGAAGAAACCAGATTTGTTCAAACAAAAAACTCTGGGGAGAAGGATGGGGTTCAGACAGTCATTTCAAGGCATCAAGCTATGACATGGAAGTTATTTTCAAGAAACCTGTTTTCGTGTGTTTGCAGACTTGAGCAACTTACTATATTGCTTACTCTTGGTTCACAATGTAAAAGTTGTCTTCACAACCAGAAAGCTAGAAACTCGCTTTGGAAAAGGAGAGAAAATATTTGAGAGCACAATATTCAGTTGCCATGGAAAAAGCTTTATCTTGATATTCTACCCTGACCCTGTCCAATTTGGTCCTTCCCTGTCATGAAAAATGGCGTAGCAGTAAGGTCTTGATCCTGGAGATTCCCAGGGATGTGACACAGCAGAGGTGATGTGTTACCTGTGAGTACCTGTACCAGGCTGAGCTCTAGTTACCCATGTGCTATTAAGGCCTGCAACACTTGCTCGTGTTTTACCTGTAGAGAGGAAAAAGCTCACAATTTTTCATTTTTCAGCTACATAAAGTTGTCTGCAGAGAGGAAGAAAATGGAGAGAGAGACATCCTGCTTGCATGTTCTTCTCGTGGTCCTGTAGCTGGCCACACAAGAGCATGTGCAGCCACACATGCTTAGGCACCCACAGCTTAGTGCTCTTGAGCACACGTGCATTTACGTGACAGAGTAAGTTCCACTCCTCTGGTCTGGTGGTTGTTAACAGAACAGGAAGCAGGGCCTGTTGGGAGGATTTATTTTAAGAAGCTGTTGTACAATTTTGGTTCCTTTCGACTGCAGTGTTCGTTGTCAGCATATGGCTGCTCTCTTGGGGATGCTCTGAGTGAGCTGTACAGCAGTCGTTGTTTCTCATTTGCCTTGCTGTGCTCCCAACTTAGTGCGGTTTCACAGTGCTCTGCTGATCTATCAGGTCAAGCTCCTTGGGTGCCGCTTCTCAGATGGCAACCAGCAGTAGTTCACCCTGGCTGCTGTCAAACCTATTCAACTTTCTTTAAAACTATTCCTGCTAGTGTAACAGTCTACCAGTATTTTACCATGAAACATATCCTTCAGGGAGCTTCTGCATGTACGATGCTCTGGGGAAACTATGGGAAGAAGCTGCTGTACAAGGTGTACATTTGCTCACAGTCTGAAACGCGGTTTAAGAATAAAAGGCAGAATAATATAGAAGAGCATCCTGTAATATGATAGGGTTTTTACAGAAATACCATTAGGAAGATCTTTATAGTCATTGCAATACATTACCTGTGATGCTTCTTAATACTTTCTGAAATGAGATGGCTTTATTATTTAGAGAACTTCAGTAAAATTGTCCTCGGCCTGGGAGTTTTGCTGCTGGTCTCTCTAGCAGCTGTTGGGGAACAGGCCATGAGTTCTTCCTTATCACCACTGCCTGGTGGGTGAACAATGCATTTGGAGTTTTTTTGGTTTGCTTTTAGCTTGTTGGTGAACATCAGTATAGAGCCTGAAGTAAAACAGTGGAGGAAGAATGAAGTTATTGGCATCAGTCATCAGCAATTTTCAAGGAAACTAAGATGGCTCACTCTGGTGCATTTTGCAGGAAGTAGACATATTGTGTGTTAGTCTCAAGATTTTCATGCTCGGCAGCACTTATTTTGTGGATCTTTTGTACCCACAGGCTTCCAAGCAATATAGGCTTCCCAGTGTGGGTCAAATTCACTTACACTCTCTGTCTTCTTGCTTGCAGCACTTTTCACAAGAGTCTCCTAATATTACCAGGTTATTTGTTCCTCTTCCTTAATTACTAGTTCTAAAAAATCTGTCTCATACCGTTCGGAGAGAAACAGGCTAGTCAATAAAGGCAGAAACTGAAGAACAGTTGGCTGTGTTAGTAGAGCTCTGAGATCCAGTCATGCTGGTTTTCTGAGTGAACTTAGCATTTTGCTTTGATGCTGAGAGTCCTGTACAGTGAAGGGTGAATACAAAAGTAGAATGTTGGTACCAGCCCAAAACTTCAGATGTTTATCATTCGTTATCTGAATTTCACATACTTGCAAAACTGGGCTTGAGGTCCCACAAGAGAAGTTTTCTTTTGAGGTTTTTGCTTTGATTTGGCTTGGATCTATCCAGAAAATGTCTTGTGGCATATTATTTAAATCTTTGCAGTTTTTTCTCCATCAGGAAATAAAGTTCCTGAAGTTCTGGGCCAGCAGAATAAGGTGAAATAAGATAGAAGATGCTCGTGTAGACAATTTCACACATGTTCAGAGGTTTAGTCTTCAGATTTTTGCCAAGTTTTGTATAAAAGTTTGGTCTGGCTCTGCTGTCATCCAAAGTGATTCATCTGCTTCTCACTGTCTCCCAAGTGGGTGAATCACGCTGTATATCTGCAAGGTGCCCTATCAACATACACAGACAGAAGTACACTAGAAAACATACTGTCCTGAGGTCAAACCTTTTCTGTGTAAGTGACAGCTAGCAGATACGTGGACTTGTCCTTTCCTGGTTTTCTAGATAGTCCACTTTTGATTCCCTCTGCCTAGAAAAAGGTGAGGCTGAGGAGGCGGCAAGCTTGCCTGTCAGAAGAATAAGTTTCTTTCCTGATATTGAGCACCATAGTTGGGAAGATTATTTTCTCCTTCCTGCTAAGTCCCCTGGCGTTTCTGTTTTTTCCTCAAATATTGTTTGGCAACATCCACTGGAAGAGACGGTCCTGTTTGGGACAAAATCTTATTTCATTTCCCCCTACCCCCATTTTCTTTTTTTTGTACTAGACAAGAAAACTGCGTCATTTGAGGAATAAAAATTGAGTTTCTATTTCTACATCTGCTTTTCTCCCCAACCTTCTATCTGTTGATTTGACTGATTTACAGCCCTTCCTTCCCCCCTTGCTGTTAAGTAATGGACTTTGGTATTAGGCCAGCCTTTCAGTGCACACACCACCATGCCAACGAGAGAGCGTGCAGCTATTCTGTCTGCTTTGGAAGGCTACAGATGCAGCCAGAGCTAGAACAATTCCCATATTGATCCCGCACTTGTCAGTTAATCCGTCATAAGGCATGGGAATCCTAGCCCCTTCCACATCTGCCTACATAACTGCAGGGGGAAAACCAATTCTCTGAAGCTCTCACCAGGGAACAAGAAAGCAAAGAGAAATGGGAGCTCGCTGGGAGAGAGGGCTGTAAGCTGCTGGGCCGGAGGGACGTGAGATTGCCTACCTGCTCCACCCTTTCCCCCTGGCTCCTTTTCATCCTCTTGCAGGTCAGCAGGATCAGGTTTATGTTAGCGAACCATGAAGCTTATCAAATAAATGCCGCAGCAGCAGGTGTTTGGCTGCCTCCACAGGCCAAGTCTAACAAGGTTGATATTGTGTCTGTGGCCAAAGTAATGCAGTAATTACTTTTCTGGGCTTGGAACCCCCAAGAGGTTTCTGGGAACCAGTTAGAAAAACAAACCTTGCTAAGAGCAAGGGATTTTTAAAAAGGAACAGTGGTGCTCTCTGTGCCAGAAGGAGAGGACAGGCGTTTCGAGTGCAGCATCCAGCATGGTGCCCCGTCCCCCTGTAGCTTGCTCATATTACAGGGGCCCAGGACAGAGGCAAAGTGCTTGAGTCTGGTCGCTCACGTCAGGACGGCAGCTTATTTTGGCCCACGGTGGTATGTGGAAAGGCAGCTGCTTTCTTTAAAGATGTTAATGTGGTACTGCAAGAAGAGTGAACCCCAGGTTAGGGGGGCCCTTGCAATTCCATCTATAGAATTAAATTGACTTACAAATCAGGAGTTGCGTAGCATAGCTTTCCCACTGCTGTCTGATTCTTGCTTTTGAGCATTTCTCTTCTAAGCTATGAGCACAGAAACTGAGTTACAGACCACGATGCAGCCTAATTACACCAAAGGAAGAACGAGATCTCAGAGCACAGCTCTGCTGTGCCGTGCCCCTTTGTCTCAGGTACTCCATTCCAGGCTATGGAGGGGAAAGTTAAAACAGGTCTGTACAGTGATGGCATTTTGAGGTAGCAATCTTCATTGTTCTTTTTGAAAGAATATTGATCATTTAGGCCAAAGCTTTTTCCCTGTAGCTGATTATTACATATGATAATGCCTATTATCATAAGGTCACTTAAACCAGGTTTAGTAAGTGCAAAAATGTCCTGAACTACTGGAAGTTTCTTCTGCTGCTGTATGGTTGTCCAGGAGACTGGAATTTGAAAGTGAGAAGAGGAAGAAAGCAAAACTGATTAGACTTTCATAGGATTGCACATTAGATTTGAACCTGGTATGTTTTAAAAAATACTTTTATAAAGAACCTATAAAATTCTTACTACCTATAAGGAATTCTTTAGATATCCTTCTCTGCTGTTGAATCAAGCTACAAAGCAATGGCTTTGTAGTGATGAATGAATTTTCCCAAGCCAGGAAAGTTAGCATTTCATTAATGTCTGGCAACACTTTCCCATTCCTACTGTTTATGTCAAGCTCTATTTTTGCCTATTACCTTGTATTATGAAGATCTGGTGCTTTGGTGATGGTCCAAAGATACCATGCCATTCGCTCAGTGTTCTTTAGTGTTTTTTGCTGAAGTGTTTTGTTCTTGGTATGTTGTTGTGCTGAACATACTGTAACTGAGTGTGCTGTAAAGCCCTGCTGTGAATGCTGTGGCATGCTAGTCCCCAGTGTTTAATTTTGTGCTAGGAATACTGGAGGTGAACACTCGGAGGTGAGTGCTATGGGTAGGTCAGATAGTTGCTTCTTCGGGGTGCTCAGTGACTTTCCATAAACACTGCCTGAGTGTAGCAAGTAGTGAAGAACTGCTGTACTAGGACTGCTGGGGGGGAAGATATTGTGATTTGCCTCAGTGTTATTGCTTTAAAGTCTAACCTTAGTCTGCTCTTGAAAAATGGTGCTAGGGTTACTTCCACAGCAATTTCCCCATGCTGTAAACGCAATACAGCATGGGGAGAAAATCAGGCAGGGTATGTACCTCCTAAGAGGGCTAAGATGGTGCTTATAGAGCTCACTACTTTAATTTGGGACACAGTTGCACTATATAAACAGTTTTAATGTCGTACTTTAATTTGATAATTTATATACATTGTTGAACCACTTGTACAACGTTTAGAAGGACACACAAAACAGCTTAACTAGGACAGATTTTTTCATCATGTACTTTGTAAATATTCAGAAATGACATCTGAAAGTTATCATTTGGAGGAAGCGTTGCTGCAGAATTTGGCATAGTTGCCTATCTGTACTGAAGTCTCAGATTCTGGGGGGAGATGAAGGCCCATATATTTATTTTCCTGTAAAAAGAAATTACCAACTATGGCCAACTATAATAAATATGTATATTATTAACACTGTAGAGGAGAGGATCAGCAAGAAGCCATTCAGGACTGAGCTGTATGCTCTGCTGTATGCAGAGGCTGAGGCATGTTAGGATTGGTGTTGCAGTGGCAGAGCTGTGTATGAGAACCTCACACATGGCTTATCAGTGCTCACCTGAGTGTAACCAGACATGAACCAGAATATATTTGCTATTAATATTGCAGTTGTGGGTTTTTTTTTTTCTTTTGTGATTAGAAGAATGTGCCAGCTTGTGTGCGTGCGTGTGTTCTGGCAGTGGAAGGATGAAAGTGCTTACAGTTTCCATATGAAAGCAAGAGCATGCCTTCTCTAGGCCCAAAACAGTTACAAAAGTACCTCATAAAGCTCGAGAAATAATGGCAAAGAGGAAAACAAGTGGCAGCAGATTAGACCAAGGTATTTTATGTACTGTGATGTTTTGTGTAGTCATCTGGAAAGAAACAGAAGAGACCTTTTGAAGATCATTGATTGGAAACAATCTTTATTACTGATCAAGTTCACCTTTGTCAAAAAGATGATTTTTTAAATATTAGTCACCTTTTACTCCCATGGCACAAAACTGATTCAAAGATTTGACCTGATAGATCAACTGTTAAATGGCTCATTAGATTAGATAAAGGAGTTGGAATGTATTTGATGTTAATATTACATCCCTACATACTGTATTAAATCTCTCTTCATCTATTGTCCAGTGAAATATATTACCGGAGTATAGGATGTCATCTGTGTGTTGTGTAGTCTTCTGAAGGTTGAGGATTGGCTTGGATATTACTTTTGCTTTTACTACTTTTTATCCCCAGTAGAAAAAAAATGTTGGAATTGGCTATAAAGAAATGAAAACATGTTGAAGTTTTCAGGAACTGGTAATGGACAACAGAGTTCTCACCTAATAGTCAGTTTACATTTAAATCTGGGCTATATCAGAAAGAAGAAAAGGGGACTCTGCTAACCAGCCTGAAGAGAGGGGATTTGATTCCATTCTTTAATGGAGAAGATTATTCCTGGCCTTCTAACACAGAAATTGCCAACATGAAAGGAGTTACATGGACCCCTGCAAAGACTCTCCTCTAATATAAAATACCTAATATTGTCCTTTCTCGTCAGATTCCCAAAACAAGTTAATGGTGTGATCTACTTGGCAGGATGCTAAAAGCACATCTGTCACTTAAATTAACTGACTCTTTTCCTTGATTAAGAAGTTCTATTACTCCATGGCACAGATTCATCAAACTTTTTTTTTTTCTGTAGCCCATTTCCATTCATGGCTTATGGTCAAAACAGGAGTTTAAATCTCCAGAATTAATCTTAAGTGGTTAATACACCATATGATTTCTGACCCAGCAAGGACTTGGATCTCACAGTAACATATACAGCAAGAAAGTGATCTCAGCCTTCCCATTTCTTGTCTGAACCTGCCGAGAGCCACTATGGAAACACATCAGAGCAATAGTGATGCAGTTGCTGAAGATGCCGTCAGTGTTTCCAATGGGACTCCTAAAAAAACAAAACAAAACAAAGCAAAACAAAGCCCTCTTTCTGGAACTGTTGATAAATTGAGCATGAGTGTTAACATATTTTAGATATAATTTAGTTTTTCATTATATTTTCTAAGCCTGTGATGAGTAACAATAGCCATTGATCAGTTACTAGCGTGGTATATGCACATGTTTTGTATTTGGGAGCCAGTCCTGTTGTGACTGTGAAGTATGTATAGAGGTTGCCTAAGCAGAGTTTCTTTTCTTCTGGGCAGCATTACATATTGAGCTTTTAAGCATCATTTGAACACTCGGTGTTGCTTAAATGACTTGTCATACCCCTCCCAAATGCTTTTGCATTCTCAACATGGACAAATTTTGTTTTAGTGACCTGCTTTCAATTAAAAAGTGATAAAATGAGCCCTTGACAAGTTTATCATTAACTAATTTCAAGTGCTTGTATATTCCGAAAAGTGAGTCTGAGGCAATGGTCGGAGGCTCTTACCAAAACATGCAGATGCGAACTCTTAGAAGAATCCACTGGGGAGTCTCTCTTGAACAACTGCTTGTGTAGAATTGCTTCTTGTCATCCCCAAGACAACTGGTAACCGCTATGATTTAAAATCTCTGGAGACAGTGAGACAGTTTTTAGGAAATGTATTCAGCAGAAGATAAATAGTACTCAGGCCTTTACGTAGGTTAGTCGAATTAGCCTTGGGAACACACACAAAACAATATGGTGCTTACTGTGAGCAGTGTGAGACTCAGTCTCACTTTGAATTTAAAAAATTCAGATAAAATTTCAGAAAGTTCTAGCTGGAATGCTGAAAATTTCCCTGTTGACTTTTTGGAGTCTGAGCCATCTTATAAATGGTTCATGCTGTTAATGCTAAATAAACAGGAGTTTTGAGGTCCATTGCATGGGAAACATGAAGTTTGTAGTATCAGAAGGAAGACCAGTGTGTCTGGAAATCATAAACTGCAATTTTCTTTGTTAAGCTATTGAATTTGTCTATTCTTCTCTCTTTCTAAAGTTCTTTCTCAAAAGTCCCACTTTAGTCCATTTTTCCTTACATGTATCTTTTCTGTGCTGCTTTTTAGGAAGTGGCAAGAGTATTAAAATATGTCCATATATATATATCTGCATTAGTAAGATACATGTAAATAAAACATTCCTTATGTTATTTGGAATAGTGGTCTTAGGCCACTGTTAAGATTCCTGTTTCCCAATCATTTAATACACTAGAAGTTTAATCAAGGGGTATCAAAGGATATACCTTTGGCCAGGGGAAAGTAGTTTGGCAAACAAAAGGTAGGAATGGTAGAGATAGGAGGGTTTTTAATGTGTTTCCATGAGATGGGATAGAAAGAAAGCAAATGCAAAAGAAGACTAAAGGAAAGAAAAGAACCATAAGGGAGAAAAAATTAAAGGACAGTACCCAAACTGAAAAGCCATTGGGGAGAGAGAATCATCTGAGAAACTCCAAAGGGTGGGGAATGGAAAACTGGAATTAGGAGGGACCTTAAAAAAAGTCAAGCCTAAAGCCTTGTCCATGCTGCCAAAAAATCTATTTTGCTCAATTTTGGCTAAGCAAGATAAACATTTTTTCTGGCATGTATAGGTGGTGGCCCAAATTTGTTTGTTACAAGTAGGTTGAAAAAAACCTCCCAAAAATGCTTTTGCCTAGTCTGGTGAATTGTGCTAAATCATGTTTTTACTTTGAGTCAAACAAATTTGGCCCCACAGAGGCCAGCCAAACACCGAGGCAGATCAGATGCAGTTGGATTTCACAGCTGGTTTTAAATTCTGTGGTTTTAGCTGTGTGGATGTGGCTTAACTGCAACAACCCCGCCAGAGCTCCCAGGGAAGGAGCACCCCGAGGTAGCATTCTCCAGCTCTGCCAAACATCAGGAGCAGCATAAGTAAGGGAGATTCAGCACTCAATGGTCTTGATGTCTGTACTGTAAAATCATGACAAAAATGCCTGCAGCAGACTGTAACACAAANATGTTGCCTTTGTCTTTGTCTGTTTTCACAAAGGCTTGTTACTCATTTGGAGTTGGCCTAAATGGTGCTGCCTGGTGTGTCTCACCAAGGAGACGTTCTGCTGAGCGAGGATCTCCAGGTGCAGGCATTTGACTGTGGCCACATAAGACCATAGCCAGGTTTCCGGTTGTAGTAATGCTGATCTCTCAACTCATGGTCACCAGCAGGTGGCCAACCGAAAGCCAACTTCTGCATCAGTTCTGGTGCTCGTCAAACCCCTCAGTGAGTTGTCTAAGGGAGCTTAGAAATCTGTTCACTTTGTACTTGTGGATTAGCCTTTTCCCACTTTTGCTCCCTGAACTGACTTCTTGCGGAGTAAGGTAAGCACTAGCGCAAGGGAAGCAGCAAGGAGAGATGGAGGACAGCATGGGACCATGTCTTTTGCTAGCCATTCATAGTTACAGGAATTTGGCTCCTGTGTCAAACTATGTGGCACAGTGAAGTAAAGCTACTTGTTTCAGGATAGCATACCCTCAGCTGCAGGTGTTGCAGTTGTGGAAAAGACTGGTAGCACAATCCCAACAAAAGCTGTATGTTTCTACTTTTTCCTATGAAACAGACAACTTCAGGGTTTTTTGGAAGCTCTGACAAACCTGTGAGTGTAGTAAACTAATAAAATGTGGCTTGGTACAGATCTGTACCTTGTGGCTGGTTGACTCTTATCTACAAGTTTTTCCTGCAGTTGGCATACTTAGAAGTCCTCTGTGGATTTCATGGAATCTAATAATGAGTAACTTAGTAAGTCAACCAGGGACATCTACAGGAGCTCTCTACTTGGTCATCTCTTTCACTGAGTTTCTGTAACCTCATGTATGTTTGAGAACCCCTGTCCTTTGTCAGACCTGGTTGAAAAAGTTATACATTGGGATACAGAATGTGATTGCAAAAGTGTT
>VYZW01045707.1:19677-69759 GCA_013401315.1 Balaeniceps rex
TGTCTAAGGGAGCTTAGAAATCTGTTCACTTTGTACTTGTGGATTAGCCTTTTCCCACTTTTGCTCCCTGAACTGACTTCTTGCGGAGTAAGGTAAGCACTAGCGCAAGGGAAGCAGCAAGGAGAGATGGAGGACAGCATGGGACCATGTCTTTTGCTAGCCATTCATAGTTACAGGAATTTGGCTCCTGTGTCAAACTATGTGGCACAGTGAAGTAAAGCTACTTGTTTCAGGATAGCATACCCTCAGCTGCAGGTGTTGCAGTGGTGGAAAAGACTGGTAGCACAATCCCAACAAAAGCTGTATGTTTCTACTTTTTCCTATGAAACAGACAACTTCAGGGTTTTTTGGAAGCTCTGACAAACCTGTGAGTGTAGTAAACTAATAAAATGTGGCTTGGTACAGATCTGTACCTTGTGGCTGGTTGACTCTTATCTACAAGTTTTTCCTGCAGTTGGCATACTTAGAAGTCCTCTGTGGATTTCATGGAATCTAATAATGAGTAACTTAGTAAGTCAACCAGGGACATCTACAGGAGCTCTCTACTTGGTCATCTCTTTCACTGAGTTTCTGTAACCTCATGTATGTTTGAGAACCCCTGTCCTTTGTCAGACCTGGTTGAAAAAGTTATACATTGGGATACAGAATGTGATTGCAAAAGTGTTGTCTCTGTAGAAAAACAGACTGAAAAAGAACCTGATAAACAGTATTAGGAGGAAAATGGCACAACTGTGTTGTTTGACTTTAGTGACTGCAAACATGAGATTATCATTTCTTCCTTCAAGCGATGTCTAACGTCTTACTGCTATTCAACAGAATGTTGCAACTTGAACCTGTTTGTTTTAGTTGAGCTGAGAAAAGACTGGACTCATAAATGCTAATCTAACTCTTTTTATGTCAGTTTCAGAGCACGCAGAAGAGCTAATAAGGACCTGTTAAACTGATTCTGGCTGTTAGAAATACGGTCCATATCCCTGGTCCTTAGACAGCTTTTGAGACTCACAGTGTTCCATGGGATGTGGGGTGTTAGTTTTGGGCAGCTAGCTAAAGGCATCTTCGTCTTATTCAGCGCCATTTTGTCTGGTGTGCCTCTGTTGAGAGAGAATTGGCGGAACAATGGTGAATTGAGCCACTCAACCTGATTTTTCTGACAGTCTGAGTACCTAAAGATGCTTGTGCTGTTACTGGTTGTTTTGCGATAGCATCTGTGATCCCTATTCAGTATCCAGAGCTCCACAATGTAAGGCACTGTGTACATGCAAAGAATAAAAAGATAGCCCTTGCCCTTGCTGACTTCAAATATGGTTTATGGTTCATCCAGCAACTCAGTATGTCAAACTGAACACCAAAACTCATGGCCAACAAAATCATAAACCATTTGAAAATGAACTCAGCTTTAAAAGACCACATGAATCACCATGTAAATGTTGTCCTGTTGTATACTGGAAACATTTCTGACTTCTGATTGGCATATTGATAAATTCCTGCAACCAACATCATATGACAAAAGAGCTAACCCAACATCCAGCGTTTCCTAAGTGGTCATAAATGGGATCACACTTCTTTACGAGCTCTCAGAAAGGGAAAATATATTTTTAAATTGCTGTATTGGCAAATAGGAAGGGCAGATGGGGAAAACCGAGAACAACATATTTAGTTGCAGTAAGTGCCCAAAACCATAGAACGAATGCCAGTGCTTTATGAAAGAGTGCTGCAAACAATTTAAGCAGTCCATTTTTCTTACAGCATTATCTAGCCATAAGCCATTCCCAGTAGATCCACAGTGCCCACCAGTCTTTGCCAGCCAAAGAGAAAAGGGGAAAAAGCCTTTGCACTGAAGTTGCTGTGGTCCTTTTTGGACTTGCAGTAGTTTTGCAAAGCAGCGTTCACAGTCATTCATTCTGTTTTCAGCAGTGTCCTTGACCATACCCCCTGCCAGTAACNCTGCATTTCATTAGCCAGGCCTGGCTAGGAGTGATTAAATACGTACAAGAGGCTCTGAATAGATCCAGGGAGGAGGGATGACATTGTGGAATACAGAAAAATCATTCTTTGGTGCTGTCAACCAAATAGCAGGATGGTACTTAATTAGAGAGATAAAGGGAATTTATTTTAATTGTTTTAATTTTGTAGAAGAGAGAGGGGTTTTTTTATTTTCTGTTGAGTGTTTTGTAAAGGGGGGAGAGGAAGATCTGGACAAAAAGCATGAGCCTGGCTTAACAGAATCCAGATAGCCTCGAGGTACATGTTGACCTAGCCTGCCGTTCTCGTGAGTATAACTTGATGAAAACCCAGTAAAAAGGACAAAATTATATTGGCGATGGAATCAAGGCCCTGTTAAATTTTGGAGGTGCTCTGTTTAGAAACTGATGACCTTCTGAGCACATTGCACTGTCTGTTTCATTAGACATATTAGAGAGAGAATTTGAAAAGAATGGAGCTTTGAAGCCAAATGAAGTACTGTGTCAAGTGGTGCTTTGGCTGCCCAGCTTGAATTTGCATTGGGGCTGCCTGCTTAACTGACATTTTATAGCTGTATGGTAATTCTTGTATGACAATCGCATTGTTGCATAGGCACCTAGGCACTGAATGCCCATGGTTTGTAGTCCTTTTCCATAGAAACTACCAGCCCAGCTGGTTGAAACTAGAATACATTTACATTTCTCCAGAGCACCAACAATAATGTCTTTGCAAATTTCTAGGGGCTGTTTTCTTAAACCAGCCCATAGGAATTTGGATCTCAACTTTATACCTCTTTGAAAGATGATTCCTGCAGTGGCATAGCGCTCCTTAGTGTCATGTTGGAAGGTAGATTCAGAATCAGCTGGGGATTTCTATATACTCATGTTTGCATAAATCTAACTTAAAACATTTGTGAAGGCCTAGGTGTAGTTACAGTAGCGCAATCTCTGTGTCTAGACACTAGTGTATGTACACTAGTATAAAGATATTTGCATCGTACTGGTTCTTGTTACCTAAATACTGTATTTTTCCTTCTGGTCCAATGTCTCAACTACCTAAGAATTGTTTTCTTGGGCGGTGTCATATCTTCTGTGCTCTATTACAGTAAATATAAAGCTTATAAAAAATCTTTTGCTCTTCTGAAAGTCGTTTGACAGTGGAGCTGACATTAATGGTCAGTTCACTGGCAGAGGAATACAGTTTGATTTATATGTTTTCTTGCTAAGATGTCAGATTGACAGCCCTGGGAACAGAAATACTCAGCTGACTGCCCAAACATGCAGCATATTGCAAACTTTGCCAACCTTTAACAGCGATAGTATCTTGATAGTTGAGCATGAGAGCATATCTAAGCCTTCAGAGGGCATTCAGTGCTGACCTGAACTTCTCAGGGCATAAGAAGTACTTTTTGTTACATCTCTTCGTGATTCACTAAGGTAAACAATGACCATGAGTTTCTTTTGTGTAAAGCAATTGAACAGCCAGCCTGGCAATAACAGCTCTGTGTCAGAATTAACAAGAGCTACGTTTCAAGCTACAGTAACTTTATCCTGAAAGGCTGCAGATCCCACTTTCCATCCCATGAGTGAGCACTTGCCCCCGGTTGTTGTATCTCTCCCTGCTGTTCCACTACCAGGAATGACCAGTTGTGGGCCTGCAAGTTTAGGTCACACATTCTTCGAGATTTCTAAGCTAGCACTAGTGTAAATTTAGTCTCTGAGGCTCAGTCAGAAGCAGTGTTTGTCAGTAGGTGGTTGCTGAATCAATACTGCTGTTCCTGTGTGCCCATCACAGCAAGTCCTAACTGCTGACTGGTTGTGAAACTTCTCGTTCTTTCCCTGACCCTTCCTGCATCTGCTCTTCTCCTCCTTTTCAGGTTTTCCCCCTCCCATTTCTCTCACCCATGCCCTTCCCCATTTCCCTTCACCTTCTTTCCACCCACTCCTTTTCCATTTTTTTCTCCCTGCTCTTGTCAATTCCAGTCCTCCTGCATGTCCCCATTCCTGCTGCTCTCCCTTTCTTGCATTACATTTTTTCCTTCACCTGTCCCCACATTTTTTTCATTTATTCATGTTCCTGTTGCTTCCTATCGCCCTCCCCTCATTGTCACATGGAATAAGCGGTGGTGTTACAAAGAGGGGGATGCTATTAGCAGCATTGTATTAATCTATCCTGCATCATTCCTCTGTCTTGATCTCATAGTTCCTTAAAGGCCACCAGTTGCCTTAATGGTGACGTAGTTAATATGTCAAATTTTATGCTTTTCCTTCCTTTTCATTAGAAATCTAGGAGAAGGAGGGGAGGCGATAGGGATGTGCTTATTTGTCCTTTTCTCCTCCTGTGAAGCCAGCGCAGTTTGACTGTGGCCTTTTTCTGTCCATAAGAAGGGGTAGAGGCCCTGCCTTGAAAAATTTGGCTTTTTCTTCCCTTGAGGTTTTCTTCCAGGCCCTTTTTTAAGTGAATGGAGAGGAGTGATTTTCTTGTATTGCCGGCATTCTTTTCTTTCCCTCCTCCCCTTGGTGCAGTCACGTCCCTAATTAATTGAATTCCCTACTAGACCTTTTGTGAGTCATTTCAATTACCCATTAGTGAAGCAGCCTGGGATTTCTGCTGTGTTTTCACTCATCTTCCTGGAATTTCTCTTCTCCTCCCTCCCCCCCTTCCCCTTTTAGTCACTCTGGTCTGTGAAAAGCATTAGATGGACTTCAGCACCGACTGCCTATATTGTTTGCAGGCCCAGCTGCATACTTCCACACTCTGCCCTGTGCGTCACAGCTATTCATCTTGTTTTGTACTTGGCTCTGCTGCAGATGCTGTAAATATGGTAATTTTAGATTCCCTGATTGGAAAGGGTTGCAGGGCGGGTCTAAGTGGTAAGAGCACTGTTTGATTTACACTAGTTCATTCTAGTTTCACAGAGTTTGGGCTTTTAAGGATACAGCTGAAATGAAACATGGTTTTAAGGGCAGTTTCTTTTTTAGGGTTAGGAGAGGGATAAATGTGAGGTTAGCTTTGTGTACTGACATGCAAAAGTGCTGCCCCAGAAACTCCAAGGAGTCTGGAAAGAAATAAAACATGAGCAGGAGGTACCACCTCAGATTATTATGTAGGATGCCTTCACACACGGATAGCTGCAAAATGTGGATGGATCTGAAAACTGCAAAAATGGAAAAGGTCCAAGACAGAACTGTGAAAGGCAAATCTGGAATTTGACAGAAATGCCATCAGTACTGAAGTACTGTAGACTTCTGGCAACCCCTGAAGAGAAAAAAAAAATCAATGAGCAGCTTATTTCTAGAAAATTTTGGAAATACTGCGTAGGACTGTAACAGGTAACACGCATTATATTTCTGAGGAGAACAGGGCAGCGATAAAGCCAGCTTGCTAGAATCATGATGGATGCAGTGAGTGCCTGAAATCTGATGTCTGGAGAATCACATTTCTATTCTGAAATTGAATTTGTACGGTATATGAATCTTTCAGGCTCGGGGTAATTCTCAAGTGATACAGAGATGCAAACAGCATCACTGGGAGCCAACCTGCTGGAGATGTGCCCCACATGTCCCAAGTTACAAAAGTAATTTACAGTGCTCAAGCTATTAATGATACTTTCATATTATTACGATACTTGTCCCTGCGAGGTTAGAGTATTTCACGAGAGAACTGACTTTTAATAATCAGGCTGTTGTGAGAAGGCTCTCTCTCATGGCTTCCCAGGGGGGGCTCATTTGTTGGACTGATGGGAAGTGAATTTATGAGGGTTCCCTGCACATCGGTATTCATAGGTACTTTTTTTTTCTTCCTCCTAGCTCTTTATCCAGTCAAAGGAGAGAAGAAGGGATCGGTGTGAAAATACCGCTCAGTACAGATGCATTAAGATGTTTGTAGGAGACCTACTGGGAATTATTTTACCTTTTATGTCTTGAAATCTTGGCCCTCTGGTAAGCAGAAGTGGATTTCAGAGATTCATTAGATGACTCTGGAGTTCTGCTACTTCACAGGGTGGTGTTACTCAAGTCGAAACCGAGACACTGTAAAAGAGACAAAGGAGCTAGTGAAGAGTTGCATATAGAGTCCCCTTTTTCTTCATGGGGCATGCAGCAGAGCAGGGCCCATATCGTTTTATCTGAAGTTATCAGGTCATGGCAATACCTTTTTTTAGCTGTCTCTGGTGTTGCTCTGTTTTCTAGTTGCTAGTATCATCTTACAAGGTTTTATGATTTGGCAGGTCTTACACCTTTTTATTTCTTACATATCCTCTTAGGTTAAGTCTTCCACTGCAGAGTTAGCCTGGGGAGGACTGCTACCCAGCTTCTGGGCTGAGTGGCAGCAGCATCTGAAATGGAGCCTTGGTCCTGCTGTCGATTCACCTGATAAGCTGTCCAGCGTGTGCCGGAGGGTGCCAGCTGTGCCAGGGGTACTAATTGAATTGCCCAAGCTCCAGGTGGCTTTCTGCACCTTTCCATAGTAACTCTTCTTTTCCTGAGAGTACCCAGCGGGACAGAGGACTTCTCCTGCACTAGACCGAGAAAAGCAGCCATTTGTCACAGCACAGAGCTGGGTCCTGTAGCACTGGGAACATAGCACATATACTGTAGGTGAAAACCCTGTTAGCCCTTCCATGTCAAAATGTATCTGAAGTTCATTTACCTTACGTGGGACCTAAATTCTCCTCCTGTAATGTTATTAGATTTCTTTATATGTTTTTTGTCGCTGCATAACACTGCTTGGCTCCTACAAAGTACTGCTGTGTTTTACTCCAGAGCTGTTTGCATCTTAGTAGCGGATAAAAACCTGACGCCAACTTAAATAATGTAGTTAGTTCAGTTGGTTAGTAAAGGAGCTACAGAAATTTAAGTTTATTGTATTCCTAACCGCTCTCGGAGTTTTCAGAGATAGGTCTGTGTATGTAAATAAATCCACAACTTCTGGAAAATATGGTCCATTGTGGAGCTATTTTGGCCTTCCAGGGTTCTGGGTTGTAAAATGCCCTAGAGCTTGATAGGTTCCAAATTGCAGGCTATTTTCATTACTGTATCTTTTCTGAGAGAGCAGCAAGAAAAACGTTGATTTCTTGAACAACTGAACAGTGACGGAGTTTTCTATTTTTATTTCTGTTTTGATACACAAAAACTAGATTTAGTATATGTCCACTAAATCCCTCTACACTGCAAAAAGCGAGTGATAAAGATGATTTTAATTCCCCTTGTCTCAGGACTGTCCAAAGGACTGACTCAATCTCTGTACACGTAACACATGTTAGTGGTTGCTCCAGTATATGCCCATTTATAGCAGTTCTCTAAAAGCACCTTCTCCCTTGACTGACTATCACTGCTTGTGCTCTAGATGAGGCGTGCTGTTGGGAAAGGGAGTATAACATGTGTGACATGGGAATCACAGTGCACCAACATAGTTTTCATGGGGCTTTAGTGGTTATCAAAGTTACAGCTAATACTTTGGTTATGTAAGTGTACCCATAAGATGTAAATAGGTAACTAAATATCATCTGCCCAATCTTTTCCATGGCACGCTGGCAAATTACTTGCTGGTTTTGAGGCAGAAATGGTCCTTTGAATGGCATTTGCCAGGAGAAGGGGAAGGCTACCCGTGTGTGCAGCCATAAGGTTTGTGATTTATCTGTGCTCTGTGCAGGTGGTTCGTTACTCCTCAGAGCTGTAGAGCTGAGGACAGGATAGCCCCATGGCAAGTGAATAAGTATGGAGGGAAAAGATGTGTAGGGTTAGCAAAGGGTGTAAGGGATATCAAGGAGAAAAGACAGAATAAAAAGGGGACATTCTGGGAAAGAAATTACAATGTAATGATGGGGAAGATAAGACCTTAGCAGCTGTATTATTTTTGGAAGGAGCAGGGATCAGATTAGGATCATCAGAGAGATCAGGGAGGAAGAGATGGTTAGTAAGGACCAAGCATTTAAGCATGACTCTTCAGGTGATCTGTGGCCAGGTTTGAGATAAGTGAAGTTGGATATATTATCAATTTAAGTGAGAACATGCATGTAAAATACATGTTCAAAAATACTTGTCAGAGCTGGACTCAATGCCATGTACTGCAGAGAATTCTCAACTCTTCTGACCTCCCTAGCACCTTTCAGGAACTGCTCAGTACTTTGTTTTGTTCCCAAGTTCATTTTGATTGAGCACTACCCTCAGCCCCACTGGCAGCTCTTCCCAGCTCCAAGTTGCTTAGTACACATGGCAGCTTTCAGGGTTCAGGCTTCAGACACATGCCACTTGCAAGTAGCCTGGCATATAACTTCACAGGGTGAGCCCATTGCCAACTTCTGTCCTTCCCCTACCTATTGCTGCCTTGCCATTTAATGCATGAGGATGACATTGAAAAGTATATCTTACCCACTGTCCTTAACTGGGTTAGTATTTGAGCCAGTTTAATCCAGAATTTCCTAGGTCCCAGTTCTGTACCTAATTCTTCTACAGAGCAGATGTCTAATCTAGTCCAGTCCATCTGTTGGGTTGCAAATGGCGAGTCAAATCGCATACATGAAACACAGTGCGTTTAACAGAGCATGCAGTTTACAGGGAGAAGATGGGGAAAAATCTCCTTTGAATTGATTCCCTTCCTCACAAATAACTTATAAACAAATTATTTCTTTAAAAAAATAGAGTATTAATCACGCCACCTTTTTTTAATCTAAGCAGCTTGACGGCAAAGGTATGGCCTAGTCATCTGTTTCTCCGTGGGGTTTGTATTTGATTTTGCAAACACTCGGCACTTGGAGAGGGTCAGTTTGCATTCCTCTCTCTCTCCATTATGTTATGTGCTTAGAGGGGTTTGTGTGGGTTATCACGCTTGGCTCCCACAAGATCCCACATCTGGTAAAGGATAGAGTGTATGATCCCACTCCCAGCCTCTTCCTTACCTCCAGCCTCCCCCCCATCATCTGAGAAGGTTAAACTAAAAGCAACATCTATGATGGCAGAGGTCCAAGTTTGAAATGTGTCCATTGTATGTGTTCAGTTCAAAAACAACATATCAAGGCGAGTGCAGTCCTTACAAGTAGCACCCCTGGGCCTTCTTTTATTCCAAAGCAGAGATATTTACCCAAGGAAAAGAGGGAAGTGACGGGGTAACAGAGTACACATGTTGTGAAAATATGCAGGCAGAGACTGAAGAAAAAATAACATACTGCCACAAGTAGCTGCCTTGTTCCTCAACTTTTTTTTTCCCCTTCAGATTAGAACCAGCCATTTCTTGTGCTCTTTCAAGCACCTTCTGTGGTTTCCTGACAGCTGGCTGGAGAGGATTGAAATCTGGCTTGAAAAATGGGCCATGGGTCATGTTATTTTCAAGAGAGGAGAAGCAAAAATTCCCATAATGGTCAAAATTCACAGGTTTGGGTTTTGGTGTGGTGTTTTTTTTTTTTTTTTAGAATATCAGTGGTGGATATTTTAATATACAACTTTAGTTTAAAATTATTAATAAAGAACAACTTCAGAATCAGCTCTTCACTTCTCTTCCCTCTGACTGATTTATAAAGGCAAGCAATATTTCATGTGGAGTTGCAGCCTGTCCTTTTACTCTGGAGCGTGAAAGGGAAATGTCCAGCTTCCTAGAAGAGTATGCTGGGGTTTTCTGGAAGTATTTTGTTGGGTTTTTTAATGATGTGATAACACTTGTCTTGCAAAAACTGTTTCATTAACAGAAAGATAAGTCTGAGCAACAGCCTGCAAGCTGGTATTCTTGCTCCTGGCTCTCCTGAGCCTGAATTGAAAATACCGATACATTCCCAGCTTTATGTTCAAGCAGATGTTTTCTGTTAGGAGTTATAAATCTTTCTGGTCTTTTGTTCTTTGGTGAAAAAGTTTTCTTTTTTAAATATTTTAAAAAGACAATACTTAGTTCACAGAAGTGCTAACTTATTTGACCTGCATTTTAGGGCATGAGGCTTCCTCCTGGGAACAGGGTTCACTACCCCTGCAGCCAAAGGGCACAGCCCAGAAGGGTAGTGCTGTCAACTGGGTTTAAAGCAAGAAAGGAAAGAAAGCAGGAGCAGGGCAAGAGGTACAAGAAAAAATATCAGCGGTAAGCAGCAAGTAGAGAAATTCAACTATTATGCCCTGCTATATGGAGAGAGCCAAGAAGTCCAGCAAAAGTCCTACTGTCTGTGGAGCATGAGGAAGGTGAAAGTGTTGATTGACTCTTGACTTTTGAACAGATGGATGAACAAACAACCCCAGGCAGTGGCAGAGCACGCTTGGGGCAGGTACAGCAGCACTGGGAGTGGAGGGACTGCATGAGTGGAGAACTGGGACCACATCACCTGACCAGGGCATACTCTGCATCAGCAACTCTGCATCCTCCAGGATGTCTCCCAGAGCATCTTTCTTCTCTTTGCTTTAATAATCTGTTACAGTCCCTTCTGCAGAAGAACTAGAATGGGAATACTAGAATGAGTATTGTCAGTATGGTCCAGTCCATCCATAACACTTCTAGAGGCTCATTTAATGGCAATTTTAATAAGGGTGTTTTCTGCGATATGAACAGACATTCTCTAAGAATTGGAATGGAAGCCCATTCCATACAGTCCACTGAATATAGGGGCTTTTAATGGGTAACTCAGATAAAAATAGTAATCTATTCTTACTCACAGTTAACTCCTTCAGAATGAGAATAAGCAGCACAGTCTAGTGGGTAGAAGATGTTGGTGGAAACTAGGAGCTCCTTAGTTCTAATGTTTGCTCAGCTCTGGACTTGTTGAGTGACGACGGATAACATGGGTAAACACTTTCAGCTAGTAGTTAATAATATTGAACTACTTTGTGAAAATGTGTGGGATAATTGGTTAGCATCTGCAAAATGTTTGGAAGATATCAATTTCCATATTTCTGCTAATTATTTGTGACAGTGCATCATAGTGCGTGGTGTAAAAGAGATCTGTTACATTAACTAAACAGATGAATACGTCTCTTCAGATCCCCTCATGTCCATGCTACAAATGATAAAAGCCCACCGATAAAAGGTTAAACTGATTAAATCAAATTTTCTCATCACATCACTGAGTTGCACTGATTTATATGAAGCTCTGCCCTTCATTAATGATTTGGCTTACTGTGTCCAATGTATTTATAAACAAAATTTATAAATACAAAATTTATCAAGTGAGAGGGTCTGCTGTCATAACCTACGTCTATTTTCATTAGGGATTTCTGCACAAAAATTATTGTGAAAGGGTATGTTTTATAGTCTTCAGCTGTAGAATGAGCCTTTTCAGTGGTATTAACTCTCCCACATTCACACCAGAAAGTTGACTTGGCTTCTGGAAGTAGTATTGAGTGCCAAAACAGATTACTCCTACTGTGTAACCAGTTTTCACCTGTTTTTGTGTACGAAGGCATTAATGAAAGAATACTTCTTGGAATGGTTTAATGCTTAGAGGAAGGCGGTGCAATTCAAGGCTTTGCTAGGCAGTAGCTTAGGTATACTCAGGGATTGTTTGCAAACCACAGCAAACCGCTTTAACTATCTGTAAAGCACCTTCCCTGTCAGAAAAATGGGTGTAAGAATATCACCACTTTGCAGGCTTTGTTACTCATAAGCTGTTTGCAGAGACTTAATGCTCTGAATCGCTAGCTATTCTTATTGCAGTATGATTTTTTTGAAGTCTTTTTCTTCTAGTTTTGGTATGATTGGCTATCATAGCAATAGCCCTGTTTTTCATATGACATACTGTACTCACTATTGTTTGAAATCACCATTAGAACACTTGACAATAACGTTTTCTTTCCGAACTGGCTTGTGTTTTTTCCAGCGCTGTTTTTTTTTTCCCTTTCCTGTTTCTCTAAAGTAGCTGAAGGAAAAGGACACATTGCGTCAAGGCTGATAGGACAAGAATTAGACCTACTGTATGTGCTGGTTGTATTCAAGCCTACGAGCACTTCCTTTCTCCTCCCCCATACCCAAAGCCAGCTCTGCTCCATTCTTTGGGGTGGGCAGGATATTGAGATTTACAAGACCTCACCCTTTGAAGTACTGGGAGACCGAGGTTCTTGCACATTTCTTTACAAAGCCTGAGCCTGAGGAAGATAGGTACAGGCATCGTGAGGATGGAAAGCTTCATATTCCCCACATTTCAGGTAGTGTGTTTGCCCTGGGAATCATAGTAAAGGAATATGCGGTTTGCTGTGATTTGGTGCTTGGGATCAGTTACAATTTAAAACTTGGTCTGGGCTTAGTGCAGAGCCAAATTCTGAAGTGTTTTAGTCCTGCTGCGTACATGTTTATTCCTGTGTGGGTATGGACGTAATGGGAGAATTTGCCCTCACGGAGTTGCAAAGGATTTGTTAACACATAGAAATCCCACCAGTTTAATCTAAATCAGTTTAACAGATTTACTGAAACTCGTGCCACACCCATGTTCCTCGTCTGTTTAAGCTGCATTTCAGTAAGTGCTTACACAAGGGTTTGCAATAGTTTAAGTAAATTGGATATAAACTGTACGTTTACTTAAAGCAGTGTAATTTTCCTACGTAAACAAGAACGTAGTCAAAACTTATGGACAACCCCCTTCCTCCAGACCCAGCTGGAAGGCGTCACTGAGCCCAGTTACTTACCACGGTCCTCTGTCGGCCACCTCCAACTGCTCGGCTATGGATGGGGTTTGTGTGTACACTCCCCAATGTGTTTTGGGGTGGAGGGTAAAGGTGCATTAGCTCAAACCACTTGTTTAAACTGATGTGACAAATCCTGCCTGAAGTGTATTAGAGAGTGCTCACACCGGCGGCTCTGCCAACTGCTGGGGAGATAGCAGCCCTGAGCAGGGTGGCAGTCAGAGGCAGCTGGAGGGCACCGCTATCTCAGACCGGGACAGCTGTTTGGAGAGGGAGCATCTGCCCATCGCCTAACTTGCACACAAGCTAGGTTCCCTTCAACCAGCTTATTCACACTTCACCCCTTACTAAAGAATTCAAAGTTGATTTAATTTACAAATCAAGGAGCATCAACTTCTATCCACTACTGTGCCAACATTCAATCTGTCACACGTCAGGAGATTTGTCTACTGTGAATCATTTCCATTTCCCAGTTAGTGCAGAATATTCAAGAGAGCAGGTTTCAGTTCAAAATCCAAAGGGACTCCACTTGCTATTTCTCTTCAGGGTAGTTTACTGTCTATAATTCTAACTCTGCAATACCTTTGCACAGCTACTTTTCAGTTTCACTCTTCTTCACTCTTTGATTTTGCTTTGTTTGCCATTGCTGACCAAAAGCAGCCTGTTTCCTTTCCACTGCCTTCAGTGGAAGTAAGTGGGGCAGGGTCCAGTTGCCTCTGTCATAACCAGGGAAGATCTTTTATAAATATCTGAAAAAGTGCTGTAGCATTAAGGAGCGAACAGGTAGGAGCTCATGGGCTACATTCAGCAGTGATTGAAAAGTGGATCAAATAGTTTCTGCATTTTCCCAGGGTTCAGCTCCATAGCAGTTTAAACTGCTCGGTCTGCTGTGCTCCTACTCATTCAGCTCCCAGCTGTGCGTTCCCCTCTCCTTCTCTCGCACTGGCACCGGCACTTTCCTGACCTGAACAGTTGCATGAACTGGCCTAAACAGGCTGAAAAACAATCTGGGGGATTTTTTTAGGCCACTCAGCTGAGACTGGTTGAAGGTACCGTGGAACTGCATCTTTAAATAATTGTTCATCAGTTCCTCTAAGCTTTCCCGTTACATAAGGGAGCGCTGGCTGATGCTGTTTCCAGGACAGCTTCTGAGTTCGGTGGCCTGTGTTTCATAGCTGACTTAAAAATGCAATTCTCCACACAGCTAGGACCTTCCATAAAGATGAAGCAGTAGACATTCTTAAAACTACTTTAAAGAGTGTCCTAAGTTAATTGCTGTATAGGCTCTTTAACATCAAGAAGAGTTTGGTTTCAGTGGGATAGTACAAGTCTGCAGACATTTTTCTCTGTAAGATTGGGCCTACTTTGTCTCTAACAGTTACTAACAGCAAACTAACAGTTTGAAGGCATTTGCCTTTCGGAAGAAGTCTGTAGCAAGAGCAGGGGTTAGAGCTCAAACAGAGCTGTAGCCTGTTTCTTTCCCTCCCAGCAGAGAGCTGTTGATCTCCTTGATTGCTTCTCCATAAGGGATCCTCACTCCCTGTTGACACACAGGACTGCACAGCAGCGAACACATCCAGGATGGGACCTGGAACTTTACTCCTGCTTCTCATCTTTGGTCTTTCTGAAAAGAGTCAGTGGCCCCTCCTTGCAGTTAACTCGAGAAAGACCACGGTCAGGATTGGAAGTTTTGTCATTGGTGTCAGCAGAGAAGTCCCAGACTGAATGGCCAGAGCCCGTACACCGTTCCTGTCCACCGTAGCTTTCCTCTGCCTGATTCAGTGGCCACGCACTGGCAGGCAGTGGGGAAGCTTACGCTGGTGCTCATCCATCATGTGTGTTTTGTAGTTAGAGAGGTCCTGATCCCAGCATTCTTAGGCCTTTTTATTTTTCAGCAACACTGAACTAACTTGCAGGCAGAACAGAATGAGAAAGCTTTGATCAGGCAATCCTGGTTTGTTTTTGCTACGTTTTCTCCATCTATTGAGTAATCCCTGGCAAAAGGAGGGTGATAAGGAGTTAGTGGATAGCTGCGTTTGTAAGCACAGAAGCACATATCACTACACCTGCAAAACCAGAAAGCATTTACAACAAAAGCGTTGTAGACCCATGAAAGCCCAGGCAGTGGCCTCTAAAGGAAGCCCACAGGTTAAGACCAGTGCAGATATAGGCGTGGAATTGCCCCTGTTATCCAGGCAGCAGGGAGCATCTGAATATATCGATGTGTCCTAAATGATCTGTTAAGGAGTTTAAGGTTCTTTTGGACATGTTTTGTCATTCGGGCATTTGGAATTGCTGTCACGTTATTGTTGATGGACAGGCAGAGCTAGTCATACCATGATTGTTGCAGTTGTCTTATACCTGCCGTTATAAAATCTTGTTTTCATCTAATTATAATTTACCATAGCATTTGAGCCAAAAATGCTAATATAAGGGACTTGTTTCTGGAAGGTTTTGATGGAAAGTTTCTTCAAAAAGTTTGTATTGAGTTAGGAGTAAAAGTGTTTGTCTTACAAGTGATCGAGAGCAACTCTTCTTTTTTTAAGAAGCTCTATGGCCTCCATTTTGAGTACAGATTGCACATTATTGATGGATGAATGGGATGTTAGGAGGAAAAAAGGGGAAGGATTTTTATTTTCACATGAAAATTTACACATAGATAGTGATACTCTAAGCATGCTCCAGCACAAGGTTGAATCCATTTTGTCTTGAAATTCCTCTTTCTAGCCTTTAGGAACTGTTGTGTCACTGGAAGGCAGTACGGGACAATGGGAAGTTAAGCTGTATCCCCCGATTCACAGTAGTCCTCTGGGCATCTTGAAGGAACAAGAATGTGAAGCAGTGAGGAGCAGAACCACAACAGTGATGGGCTGGGAAACTGTTGAAGCAGAAGGGTGTGGGAGTGACAGCGGCAATGAGGTTTAAGATTGGGGTGGGATAAGAAGGAGATCCACATAGGGAGGTATAGCTTAAAGGGACTCATCTCCAGACCTTAAATGTACACTGAGGTTTTTGAATCTTGCTATTTTGCTGTTACGTAGCAATCGGCTGACAAGATACTTGCTTCATTGCCCTCTTGCCTTTAGAAAGAATAGTGCGGTTCCTATTTGTGCAAGCAGTTAAAAGTATGCATCTTAGATCTAAAGCTATCTGAACCCTAAAAAAGCCAGCATTTTTCTGTGATGGAATGTTGGGGGGTAATGCAATTTGACATTTTAAATTAATACGTGTTTGACAGCAATAAACCAAAACCTGGTATTTTGGCTCTAGGATTTTCCATCTAATACAACTGGAACTCAGTAAATTTTGCAAAAAATGCCATGTATGGCAACAAGTCCAAATCTTGATGTCTCTTCACTGATGGGCCCATTCTGTGGAAACATTAAGGGTGTATCATTTATGAATCCTCTGAAAAAAGCAGTTCAGTAGTTCAATCCAGAGCAAGGAGGACTTTTGGTGAACTATAAGGCAAGAATTCTATCTAAATAACAATTTAACAGATCCCTTCAGTAAAATTGTATCTACTTCTTCAATACAAACGAGTTCATGGTAAGAGCATCTTTTCACTTTGATAATAACTACATTTGTTTCTTTCCCTAAGTGTCTTTAAACTTTTGGAGTACTAGTATATGTAATTTGAGTTTGACCTATTTCTAGCAATCACAGAACTTGCTTCAAACTCTGGCTATTCTGAAACATTCTGTTTTGATATTGGCAGCATTTAAACCCTTCTCATCTTCCCCTTAAAACTGGAAACTCTCTCTTGGTTTGTGAGGGGTAAGGAGTGGCCCAAAATGATAAAATCGTCTTAGGAGACTATAAAATTTATCATGAGATGGAGATCTATTAGCATGTAGAATTTTCTTTGGCTTGATTGCATCTCAAAGTTTACCAGAACATACACAAATAGTTTCTAGTTCTAAGAAGCGCGCAGACCTCAGCTTTGCATATGGCCATCTCTCCAAACCACAAGTCACTGAAGAATGTCAGTGTGATGTTTGGCTGGTTAAAGGAGGGCAGCACTCCTAAAGCAGGCTTGTGGTTTTATCCCTGCAGTAAGAAGACTCAAACATTAGAGAGATTATTTTCTTTCACGTGTATTATAGTTTATTTTTTTTCCACAGTCTGAAGTAGCAGCACCTGTGTAACCTTAGTTAACTGCCTTCACACATTTTCTTTCCCTCAGCTAATAATCTGCCAATGTGACAAACTTTCCTCTCTTTGAACTGCAGAACACCGTGAAAACTGGTATTTCTCAGCCTTGTCCAATAATGTGAATGTCTTCTATGCGCTGTTCATTGGGAGCTGTCATTTTACTAATACTGTAAGAACAGGGCTACTATGAAACAAGAATAAATCTTACAGGGAAGCTGTTACAACTTGTTAAAAAAAAAAAAAAAGGTCGATGCATATAAGGATCTATTGTTTGCATAGCCCTGAGCCTTTCCCAAGCATGGATCGTTACAGGTAATTTGCTGCTGCTCTTTGATTAAGAATTTTTTCTCCAGTAGAGGCTTTGAGGAAGGTATGTCCATAGACTTGAATTCAATGTTAATAAGAGGAGCTTGCAGTTATGTTTCCTTACCTTTATGTTGACACAAGTAAAAAATAGTATGTTTTACAACCTTTAAGTCCTTTCCCATCCTCTGAGGGCCTGAGGGATGTTCAATCAGTTTTTGGCTTCTCAGCTCATTCTGCTAATGAGAATGCCAGTTAGGCTGGGGTATTTGAAACCTGCATATAAGTTCACCAAGGACTACAGAGGACTGAAACTTGTCACATATTTAATTTCTATTCACTGGGACACTACAGAAAAATTATGATAATCACAGTTTGCACCCCAACTGAGGAATCTTGTCTCTATTCCAGTTTATTTCCCACTCACAAGAATATATCCTTTTCTATCTCTACAGTGATGGTATTCACAGCAAATGATCTGCCATGTGGGTAGGTGGCATTCAATTCCTCACTTGCTGCTTTCTGCCATCTGGCACAATTGCTTTGCTATCTGTTACTTCTTATCCAACCTAACAGAGCTGACTGTTCCTGGAATGGCCCAGAATTGATTTCAAACAAATGCAGGACTCTGAAAAGATAGGTGCATGTTCCTAGCAAGAGGAGGCAATTCATAGCTGAATTCAGTCTTCTTCTGAGCCCAAAGTACCTGCCTTCCAGTGACCAGAAAGTCTTATTTTACAGTGAATAGCCCTTTTGTTAGAACTCTTAGTAACGTGGGGAAGGGAATTTTTAAAATACTAATTTTATTTGCACACTATCACTTTAAACATGAGCCTACTCTTATGTTTTCCTGAGAACCAATGAGCCTTGAGGTTTTTTTAATTAAAAACCAGCAAAGGTGGGGTTTGTATTTCCTTTCCTGTAGAATGCATTTGAAGCACCTCTGTCTCCAGCTGGCTATGGGAGCAGAGCCAGCCCATAATGGTTTCAATCCCAGTGTGTGCATAGGGAAAAGGGTTTTCACCTGATTGATGACTCTGAAAGCATTTGCAGCACAGAGGGCCGAAGCTGGTAGCACTGAAGTTGCTTAGAAGAGAGGGGAGGTAGATGTGTTTTCCAAAACCTGGCAATTCTTCCCTGTCAAGTGCAGTAAATGGTGCATGAAGGGTCTCATTTCATCTGCTTGTGGGCACTCTGCTCCATGTGGGCACTTTTGAAGTGGTTGCCAGAGGATGTAGCTGGCATTGGTTGAACTTCCTCGGAGTCCTTTTCCCTGGCCCTGCAGCCATTCTTTCAGCTGGACTGTCAACAGTTATGTTATTGGGGCTATCCATTAGGACTTTGTAGGTGTAGGGCTGAAAATGAATTGTTCACTGCAAAGCAGTGTGACATTGAAACATCTTCCACAATCTCAGTATCCTTTCCAACTTTACATAGCATTTACTGCTTCCCAGGCATCATGTTGCTCCAATTTTAATCTGAATTTCTTAGGAAATTCATAGTATCTCTACCTGATCTGTTACACAATGGCCCCATTGTCATTTCCTTAGGTATGATAACAACGTTATTGTCCAGAGTGACCTAATCTTTGCTGTAGGGCCTTGTGATCTTGCAGTCATCTTTATAGCACATCACTAATGGGAATGTTTCCAGCATTATGCTGGAGAGGGGAAAAGGAAACATCTTTGTAAAGGAGTCTGCTCTCAATCATCACATGTGGGTAGGAGTGAGGAGGTGTATTATGTTCAAGGTTCACAGGTTCAAGGAGCAGGAAATAGGATAGGGTGTTAAGCAGAATGCGAAACGGCCCCCAGGATTGCACTTTGGAGGAGGTGACTTCTTTTGGAGTGGAGAGCAGAAGACATCCTCAGGAGCACTTAAAAGTATGAAAAAGGTAGAAGAAATGTGGAGACTAGAAAGAGGGGGAAGAGACTGAGGAGAGAGCAAAGGGCAAGGTAGCACAGACCTTGCTCATTGGGGTGTGTATCTGTTAAAAATGGGGCTGGATATCTGAAAATGTGGTTTTCTGCAGGTTTTCAGGTTCCTGCTTCTCACCAGCTCAGAAGCTGCACGCATGGTCTGTTTCATGATACATTAGTGTTCTGTGTGGAACTGTAAAGAGCAGACATGCTTGAAGATGGGCAGGTGGCAAGAGAAATTATCTGAGCTTTATCAAAAGCCAAAAAACTCAGGGAGACAGACATTTGGTTTCAGTTCTGGGCAGATGCTCAGGTCAAGTCTTATTTTATCCAAACCACTTCCCCTACCCTTAGGCATGATATTTTCAGAGTGAAAGGACAGGCAAAGCCCGGGGAGATTCCAAAGCACAGCTTGTTTTGCAGCTGGCTGGACATGGAATTCATCAGCGACAGAGCAAGACTCGCTCTTCTCCTGTAGATATAGCGAGAGCTCGGACTTGTGCACGCACACAGAAGCATGCACACGCATGCATGTGCACACACCAGAACAAACCAGTTCTCTCCTGTCTGCTGGGGAGGCTTCGGTTACAGTATCTGAAGCCAGAGATTTCATTTAAGCCATTCAGACTCTGAGTGCTGCAGCCCTGCCTGCCTCTTTCCTCTCTCAGCACCCAGCCAGAAAAATCCTCCCCCTCGCCTCCCTCCTTTTCCAGCACGCACAACACAAAAAGCAAAAACCGACCCAAGCTTGCCTTTGCAGCTGGGACTTATCAGCCAGAACACACACATGTAGGTCATCCATGGGAACTCGGCAAAGTGTTGGATCAACGAGAGCACTGGGGGGGAGGGGTGGAGGGGTGGTGCAGGGCAGCGGGAGGAGCAGGGCCGGATTCTTTTTTTATCGTTATTATTATTATTGTCTGCTCTTTTAGAAAGGAAAGGGAAGAAAGATTACAGCAGCTTTTCTATTAAATGAAAAGATTAGCATGCCGTGGATGCTTTGCTGGGGCGTGATGAGATTTGCAGCAGATGAGTTGGTTGCTAGGCAATGCTAATGAAAAGCAGGCTTTCAAAACTTCTGTGCTGTGTGGGCCCAAAAGTTATCTAGCCTCCCTCCTGCAGCCCCCCCTGCCCCATGCAACCTCCCAAATATTTATAAAATCCTCACCAGGAACAAGAAAGCCAGACGCTGGGCTGGGCTTTTGACAGCTCGCTCTTCCTGAGCTGCCTGGGAGACACACGCACGCACATACACACAGACACACAAAACTTTGCTGATTTTCTTTTCCTCCTTACAAAGGAAGAGGCAATTGAAAACAAAACAACAAACTTAAAAAAAAAATTTTAAAAAAGGAGAAGAGTAAGAAAAGTGAGCTGTGGCTCCCAAACCAGCTCGGTCTCCGATTTCGGTGTTCAGTCAGAGTTTAGGGCTTGCGTGTGTGCGCGCTGGGGGTAGGTACGTGTTTGTTTTCAATTTCTCTCCGTGGGTTTTCAAGCTGGGCTCTAGCTCTACCCCTCCTCCTGACCTGCTGCAAGCCTCCTTTCCCTTTCAAGGCCTTCCGACACAATGAGCTTATTTTCCCATGCTCCCTGTGAAAGCTGGGGTATGTGCGTGAAAGCTGCAGCCTCGGAGGACCCTTTTAAATACAAAAATTGAACGTTGCTGAAGTTACAGACAGGGTTTCTGCTATTTTTACAAATGACCCATGTCTCACTCCCCTTCTCAGAAGTATCAGTGTTCTTAGATATCTTACCATCTGTCTCAGTTGGTTTTTTAAGTAAATTTAATGTTGGTGTGACAGCCTTGAAGACTGATGTTTGCTGCTTGCTCCATATTCTCCACATTGCTCTGGCTAGCATGCATCAATACTAAAGCAAAGTCCTTTCATGTCAGCAAAAAAGGATATTTCCATGGTCCGTTCTTGGCTGAAACTGCCAAAGAGGCAGCATTTAACAAATAATTCAAAATAATCCAATCGAGTCATATAGGCCCGTCATGAGAAAGCACCACTTTGAAGGCACTGAGCTACCTTGGGCCTCTAGGTTGGGCATGGGAACCTGTGGAAGCAGTGCCTCACTGCACTGCCCACTTAGAGTTTCACCCATCCCTGCCCCAGTATATCACGTTGGATGTGAAGGGCATATTCTCCCTTTAATGCCAGTGTGTATTTTTCATGAATGTTTTTGAGGAAGTAGGAGGTTAGCATGAATTGGAAACAGAATTTAAAATTAATGTGAAGAGTGAATACGAGTCTCATATGGTGGTCTCATAAAGGTAGTCCAAGTTCGACCATTAACGGTCTTGGCTGAGGTCTGCAGAAGCCACTGGCACTTGGCTTAATGAAAACAAGAGCCTGTGGGGGTTTTGTGGGATTTTTTGTTTTGTTTTGTTTTAAAACACGCTGGAGCAACTCTGTTTTTCCTGGACTCTTTCTCACTGATGCCAGTATGAATTCTTAATAAGAAATTCCTCAGTAGCCAGATTTTGTGGGGCTACTACAGTGACCTCTTTACACTGTATTTCAGATGGCAAAGGCCTATATGTTCTTTTTTTCCTTTCCTCCTTTTTTCTACCATCAGCACTGTTTTAGTCAGTACTACATGGATAGACGAGATATTAAACCAAGGTCCTGATCGTGTGTGGTCATTAAAAATCTCAAGGCATTCCCTCCAGAAGTTAATCTTTCAATTATCAGTTAGGGGAATTCAGTTTTGCTTCCATAAATTCTCCTGCTGTTTCAATTAAATAGGAATGGCCAATTTCTAAATGCTTGGGAATAAAGCCAGCTGCTGTGCACAGACTGTGGGATGACTATTCAGGTAATGCTCCATTATTTGAAATAAGAATTTTGGTCCTGCAGGACATGTTACAGGACGTGTTAGGGAGTGTGGTAAGGGCAAAGCAGCCACGTACCCTCCCTCCTGTCCTTTGTCAGGCCAAACAAAATGCCTGGAGGGCTCCATGTTTTTGAAGCCTGGCTCCAGGCATTCCAAGGCTGCACAGACATGCCTGCAAGGTATTGTTGACCATTATGAAAGGAAACTTGTTTTTCACCTTTTTCCTAAGCTGCTGTGTAGTACTGTCTGGGGTGGCCAACTGCTGCCCCCGGCTCCATTTCAGTCGTGGATATAGGCATTCCTTTGTGTAGCTTGGTCTTCTTTACTTTGATATTTTCTAGAATAAAAAGTGATGGACAAATGCAGAATAGGGGCATCTCTGAAAATTAACATTATCTGATGTTCTGTATTCTGAAATCAAAACCCAGCATGTGCCTTTCCCACATGGCTTTGCTCCCACCATTGTGGTGTCCCAAAAGCCTTGTGTACACATGCACGCTTGGGTCACTCCTTATACTGCATGCCTTTGCAAGCAACCAGTGAAAGTGCTGCAAAAATACTCTGTTTTGTGATGTTAACAGAATTAGGTGATGAATGTAAAACATGGCCAGTTTTCATTCATATGCCATGGGATTTTTCACTTTTATGCTAGCAACTACTGATTTCTGAGCAGTCAGGTCTTACCAACACGATGGTTCATAGGAAACCGATTTGATGGTCGCCTCTGTGACCTCTGTGCGTGCTGTGTCTTGTATTCACATGTACAAGAATTCATAAAGGAAATTCTAACCCCTCCAGGAAAAAGGAGCCAGACCATGGGATTTATGTATATTTACTTGCAGGAGATAAAGTTGGGATAAGTCTGGTGAAACATACTATACTGTAGGCTTCATGGTGTTTGATTTGTTTAAAAAGTAGCTGACACATTTCAAGTGTGCAACTGAAAGCATTTGTGATAGCAAACTTTCCTTCATATAAGGCTTGCCTGTGTGCCCTCTGGAGTCAGTGGACTTATAAGGGAGTAAGATAGGGTGCATAACAGATTTGGGGGTAAATACTAGCAGATCTGTGCAAGCAGAGCAGTATTTGCTGATCAAGGCATAGCAAAAGATTTAATTTTTTCCTATAAGAAATGCTGTGTAACTGAAATTTGCTTTGCTGGATTTCTGGTTCCACGACTGCCACTACCATCCTTACTGATTGTTCGGAGAAGGTCCTCTGCAGATTCACACACACTCAATTGATCATGAATGAAGCTAAGAGCAGTTATTAATCTTACTGCCTGGTTGCACTCTAAACCCCCTTCTAATCCTGCCTCTGTTCTCTTAGACAATGAATGCAGTGAGATGAAGGCAGGATCAATGCCAGCATGGAGCTGCCCTTTTTAGTAGTTGTCGTGGCAGGGTTTTATACATCAGCAACAGTGAGTGGTTCTCAGTGTACTGGGGGGAGAAGGGAGTGAAGACGAATTAAAAGGATCAGACGTGATGCTCCTGAAGGGATGGCAGAGTCCCATCCTGACTCTTGGTCTCTGGTGAATTTTTGAGTTCCTTGTATTTAATGACTGACCTAATAAGACATTACAGCCCTACTGCCTTTTGGAGATCCGTGAAGAGCTCAACACAAACTAAGAAAGGGTGCATTGTGTCTTTGATCCACTGGGCAGTATTTCACAGGCTGGCAGATTTAATAAAATCTCAGAGGAACCTCAGCTCATTTTTTAAGAGGCTTAACATTGAGTTAAAAGTTCCCTTTACTCCTGCATTGTTGGAGACCATTCCCTTCTTGTGTGCTGACAGAGGACCTGCAGGGAATTGGGGCTTCATGAGCCCAGATTGGATGTAGGCAGCTGTTTGAGACTGGTTAGAAATCTGCAGGAGGAGTAGCGGGGGATGTATGAAGCTTCCTAAGCCTTTTTGTGTTTCTCAGTCTTTGAAGTCATCTGGTGCCTCACATGCAGTGTGAATACTTTGCTCCACACCTGAAAGGAAAACCAAGCTACTGATAAGGCCTTTTGGTCAGTCATGTTGAGCTGCATGACATGAAAAAGCTATGTCTAGTACCACTACTTCTAGTAATGTTATTTACACCACTGTCAACATTAGGTAAGGGTAACTGACTCCACAACTAGAAACATGAACAAGTTCACTATCACAAGTCCTCCCCTGATACAGTGTTTATAGAGATAGCCAGAAAGCAAGTACGAAGGTGGAGAAGATCTTACAAAGATTGATAAATGGATCCTTGGAGCTTCAGCTAGTGCCATAGTTTCTTGTTCAAAGCTGCTAGAATCTAATGAAAAAAGCAGAAGGTGGGGAAGAAGAGCAGAGAGCCAGGCAGGCTGGAAGAGATCCACTCAAGCAGCAAGCTTTCTTTGATGTTCAACGCTGAGGACTGGGAGCATTTGGGCCCGGAAGCAAATCACTACATGCCATTTTGGAGTGCAGATCTATAGCAGGTCAAAATCTGAAAACTGATGAATGCTGAAAACGGCAGAGTTTGTTTTTGAATATCTGATCACTTTAACCACTACTCTGCTCACTTCTGTTATTATTATGGAGGTGCTGGTTGTGGACTGCATGGATAATTTTACAGCAACAGTCCAATCTAAGCCATATGTTGACCCTTCAGTCTAACTTTATATAGAAAAACTATTGCTAGGAAAATGTTAGTGATTAGTTTAAGGGAGGGGAAGGATTTTGCTTAGATTTTCAAAAGTGCAGGGTAAATACTTTTGAAATGCCAAGAACTCAAATATTACCGCTTTTTGAGAAATGAAATACAGTTCTCATGGTATTTCAGTCACCACTAACTAAAATAGAATCCTTTATAAACTCAGAAATTTGCTGCTAGGTTGCTGCCCACTCCCATGGATAATGCAGGCTGCTGGAGTTTTGGATTTGAAATGAAAATGGAATCTCCACCCAAGGACTAGTAGTTAAACTTTCCCTTGTCATTGATTGAAGTTTAGCTTTCTTGGTGGGTAAAGGTTTATATACTTTAAGAAGCTTTAACATGAGCAATTAGTCAGAACTGGCATCTGAAATGATTGGACAAGGGGAAGGGAAGGCTCCAAACCCTTCTTTATAAGAACTTCTGCCAATTTATACTTCTCTTGTAATATAGCAGCTGGGGCCTCCCTTTCACTGATCCTTGTAAGATCCAGCAGACCCATGCTCCCTTCCTGCTGGCAGATGCACAGCCTGCAGAGATGAACAAAATACAACCTCCACAGATATTTTTAAGATAACTCCTTTCTTAAGAGAAGATGGCAGCAAACGCTTTCAGGAAGAAGAAATTGCTGTTTGGAACTGATATGTCTAGGGGTACTGTTGAATATCAAGAGAAAACAAAGAAAATTAAATGAACTATCACAAAGGAAGAGGCAGTCATGTAAAAGGCAAAGATGATTTGTGAGATTTTGCAATAGCCTCCCGAGAGGAGCAAGGCCTTTTGCTTGAGACGTTTAAAATTAGACTGGACAGAGCAATGGAAACTCAGCGTACAGGCCCCCTTGGGACAGAGTGGATAAGCCGCTGGGTCTCCCTTTGCATGTTCCCTTACTCTTTTGTAACTCTTCCTGAATACTTCCAAATAATCATTTGTCTTCCCCGGACACCCATCCTGGCTCTCTGTTCCTCCCCTTTTCCCCTTTAAGAAAGGAGCCGTGTTTGATTCATGGTGTCAGTTATCTTCCAAGCTCCACACCGATCCCAGGGGTAGGAGCTCATGGGGCTGATGAGGGTAGGAGTGATCAACTGCAGGCTTTCCTGTTGCTGAGCTTGCTGCAGGCCTGACCGTTTTTAAGACTTCAACAGATGTTTCTGCTTAGAAACTATTGGCATCTTTATGGACTGTTTTTTCCATTCTTCCCTCCCGGCCCGTGTCCCAGCAGCAATGAATTATGTAAGACTACATTCTAGCCTTTTCTTTATTAATATGTCTGTAGACGCATCTCCAAGAAGTGCATCTACAGTTCTGTCTCATAGTTCTAGGTGTGTTGGCTTTCTCTTTGACCAAAACACCCACCTACCCTTAAAAACACTTATATGCCTTCTCATCCTCTTACAGATACAGATGCCAAAAATACAAGCACTAGAATCCCAGCTCCTGGCTTCAGATTCAAGATGTCTCTCACTGTTCATACTGTGGTCTTAATCGATATGCCTTGTGCTTAAAGGCCGCCCCTTGCTACGGGGCGGCCTTTAATTGTCTCTTACTTCTGGTGCTTAACAAACAGTAATTAACAATAAGTAATGGAAGGAGATTTAGAAACTGCTGCTGCTAGAGCTCAAAACAGCTCCAAGCAGCATCATCCCCACCTGGCTTAGTGGTTTAGCTGACATTTATTAGAAATGAACAAGTTTCAGACAGTCTTGAATGGAATAAATGCACTGGGCTGGTTTATTTGCACTGTTGATAAGCACTTGTAATCCCACAAAATACGCAGTGTAATGCGTGCAGGGCACCTGACACAGTCTGGGTAGACTTAACCCTTTTACATTGTATAGCAAAACTTCAAAGCTCAAAACTGGCTGGATTAAGTTTCTTAAAAAGATGATGTAAGCAATATGTGCAAGACCACATGCAGATTACTTTAACTCGGGAGACAGAGAAACTTTCTGCATTGGAACATTTGGCATGGCACCACCAGACTACTACTTGATTTCAGACGTACTGTAGTAGCAGAAATAAGCTGTTTCCTTCTTTGGGAACACACTACTAGAAGGAAACAGAGTAGTCTTAGCCAGCGTGCCACAGCCAAATGTGGGATTTTCATGCAGGCCTATGTCTAGTTATTACAGCAAAGGTTGCTGTAAATCCTCTTGATGCACTTAGCAACTGAATTCCCACTGGAAGAAAAGCACATCTTTGCCAATATAATACTCTCATTGTTCACAACCTCAAACTCTTTTTGTGACTGTGCTGCTCCATCAAGGCACAATGTCATTTCAAGCGGTCCTCTTGGCATTTTACCCTTTCATGGATTTAGTGCTGATATAAAGTTGCTGAGTAGATGACTTCCTTTTATCTTCACTATATGTATAGTTCTCCAGTAACAGCCAAGCAAGTTCACATTATCCTACCCAGGTGCCTCTGCACTGGTTTTGCAGGACTGTGAGGGCTGGAGAAAAACTCGGTCCTTTCTTGGCACCTTGTCTGAGACTGCCCAGCAAGAGAGGCAGCGGTACTGGTGGGTGTGGTGTGACATTGGATCACTGAAGAGACAAGCTGGACTGGTGATCTGGCCACTGGAGTCTCCCTCCAAAGAGGGCAGAGCGCAGTATTGCCAGCGCAGGCACAAGACGCAGCTCAGCTGGCCTGGGTGGCCTGAACTCTCAAGAGGGTTCAGCCCCCACTGAAGTCCCCTGCATTTTCCCTCCTGGAAGTAGAGTGGTGAATCTCTTCTGGTGAGAGCTGAAACATATATACAGTAGGAGAATATGAGTTAAACTTTAATTGTCCCAGCCTTTTTCTGTCTTTCAGCAGAAAACCATATTATAAGGATTGCCAGGTCAGCCAATGTATCATCTTCTATCAGAAACTGCATTTGTGAGAGAATTGCATACAGTAGGCACTATGGTAGACACGGATTTTTTAAGGCTTTTTAGTTTTTGTTTACCAGGAGATAGGGCATTGCTGATGTGAGCAGGTATTTCCCCTGTTTTGAACAGGGGGTGCCATTGCAGTTGTCAACATTTTGTTGACTGATGTAGAGAAGAGACAAGCTCTGTGCCCTCATGTCTTCAGAGAGCTTGACATTGCACAACCATCTTTGATGTACATCCTCACTGCTGCCTGGTTTTGCTGTTGCTGTTATTTTTAAGACCTAGTGCTCTACTGGTAAATAGAGTCACATAGCAAAATGGAGAGACAAGACCTGAACTCAAGAATTCCTGTGCTTGCTTCTTTAGACCGTGCTGTTTTTCTTAGGAGAGTTTACTTCACTTCAGGATCCAGGAGAGCTACGAGCCAAAGCTATAAGCCATTATCCACTAACAAAAATCTGCAATAATAGCAAATGGAGCATGTAAGCTGCCTTGCCAAGGAACTTGATGCTCTCTTTTCTCAGAGGTCTCTGTGCCGAAGGTCTCCCCAGATCTCTCCCTGTTAAATATGAAATCTCGTAGCTCCCCGGGGCCTATGACTGACCCCCTGGCTAATGGCTTTTTGCCAGTCCTGTTTTGTATGGTTATATTGTTGGCTGACACTGCATTTTTACAGTTCAGTTTTGTTTCGCACAGTCTTAGAAGTGGCCATTTTCATTGTCAATAAATACATCTCTTTGCCCAGTACACAGTATTCTCCTGGCAGCTTGGTGCTCACAGACTATAGTGAGCTGTAAACAACACTGTTTATACTTTCTGCTGATACCAGAACATTAGCATAAAAATAGGGGAGAGATTTAAACAGGCTAAAACAACCCCAGCCTGGCCTATTGGGAAGGGCAGACAAGCTGCTTTTCACTCTCCTTGCCAAGGATGTCAACTTTTCTGTGGGACTACTGCAAGAATGAAGGGCTTAAAGAGATGGGAAGCTTTTATCTGACAAAAGAAAGGTCGATGAGCCTTAGAAATGCAGAAACGGACTGAATAACAGTCTGCCTGTTGGGATTTCCTTGTGAGCCCTGTTGGTGTTAGTGTGGGGATGTGGAGGGAGGGAAATTACTTAAAAATCACCACTGAGCTGTGGGATAAGAGCTTCCTTTAAAGGGGGACTTACAGTAAAGTGTTAAAAATATGGTAATTGCACCTGGAGTGAGCCTATTGCTTGAGAAAAAGTTACTTCATTTACCTAAAGAAACATATCGTGTGACCTTTAGCCTTTTTTTAGCTGCACAGTATTTCGGAAACATGGTACAGCCAAATACTAAATCAAATAACCTCTCCTATCTTATCTATCTATTGAATTACTGAAATTCCTCTCACCTTTGGCACCAGTGAGAGATAGGCGCTAATGCTACAGTTACCATCAAATGGCTTGTGTCCTTTTTTCATGCAGTTGAAGTTTTATTTTATTTTTTGTAATAGAATATGTAAAGCAGGGTCAACAGAAGTGTATAGAGAGGCAAGGGAGAAAAGAGGTTCTCAGTTAACAGTCCTTTGGAAACCAGAGACGAAGACAAGGAGAAAGAAAAGCTAGGGATGATGTTTCCAGGTGAGAAAGAGGTACTGTGGGATTTTAAAGAAAGCTATCACATGAAGAGTGGGGGTGAAACTGTGAAACAGAACTTACTTGTGCTTGGGATTTGTTGTGTGCTTTGCAGATGTGCCTCAGCAGGGCCTTCCCATAGACCTTTGGAGATACTTCCATTTCAGGGCTGGAGAGCTCTTGTCCCATTCTCCTTCCCTCTTCTGGGAGGGGGAATGTTTGCGATGTTGGTTTTGCTCATCAGAAGCAATGAAATTTTGTGCCAAAACAAGAAATTTCCATGAACATTTTGCACCACTACCTTTCTGCTGTGGAAAAGACTGGTTTCAAAATGTCCCCAAAACTGGAAGAGACACTGTGATTTGCACAGTGTTTCTGTGTGTTATACAAAGGTTTCTACAGATGTGTCTTGCATAGCCACCTTAAGTGTGGCAGAGAGAGTGGCACATAAAAAGAGAAGGAGATGGAAATTGAGCAAACTTTTACTCTAGGCCTCTTCCTGGAGCTCTTCATTTGCCACATCTGTGTTTGGTCCTCCCAGTGCCTTGACTCATGGGCCAAAATGAAACTCGAATCCTGGAATAACTGGCAGTGGTGGTAAAACACAAGTCAAAAGGCACTTTCCAAAACAAGCCACAGTGCACATGCAATCTTGTGCCTCTGTGATCAGGAGCAAGCAGGAGGCAAACCCATTCTTTGCTTTGGGGCGCAGGTTGCCAGCAGATAAGCCACTGCCTTTGTAGGGGTAGGAATGTCCAACTGCACACTGCTGGGGTGGCTCTGTGAGAAAAGGAGACATTTCTGCCCTGGGGGGTGGTGGATGTCCCAGAAGGGGAGAGGCGTTAGGGGTCGAGGGCTGCAGAAGACTCCTGTATTTCAGAGAAGACCTTGATCACAGAGCCACCATGTTCTCCCACAGGATTAGTTGCCCTTAGATTAACTTCATTAGCAGTAATTATAAAGTCTGACACATTTCCCTGTCATTATCTCCCCTGTATCATGCTGTAGGACGTCTTCCTTGTGCTTCTGTCTTTTTATCTATCTGGTAGATTAGAGACCAGGGTTTTTTCACTTTATTCTCTCTCAAGCTTTTTTCCTCCAATGTAAAGTGGACAGTTTTAGCACAGGAGCAGTGATCGCAGTTCAGTATCTCACTTTTGTCGGGCAAATGAGAGACAAAAAGGACAGCTAGTTGTTGTTCAGATAGTAACCTTAATGCCACTGGGGATAAAACTGTGCTTTGTCTTTGGGTTGGGATTCTAGTCCCGTGGGCTTTTCCCAGTCTTTAGTGAGCATGGACATGGCAAAATGCTCTCCATCTTGTGGAATTCCTGGGCCTCTATTGGGAAGGAGATGGCTAGAGCACCACCATCCTGGTGGCTTGAGGGATGGGTTAATAAAGTACCAAGGGGCCTGTGTTCAAGGCAGGATGGTCAACCAAAGACTGAGCAGGAGAGAGGAGCTACAAAGTGCATATACAGCTCTCAGAGTTAGTTTATTTAAAGGATGTGTGTGCCCAAAAGACCAGAGGAAGGATTCCGTTCAAACCTGGCAAATGTGGAAACTAACCTGAGATGCTCTTTGCTAGTGTGGATCTCTAGCACTGGAACAAGAGTGAAAATGAACCAGCCATTATGGTAGTGGGACTAAGAGAGCTGCTTGGCCATGCAGTCCCCATGCTGGATGAGGATGTTTAAATATGCTGTGTATCACAGTGGACATTCCTTCTTTTTGCACCCAAAGATCAAGAAGTGGAGGTGAACGAGAGCAACACCGTAGGCATTAAAAGCCCAGGATGGAGAGATGATATCTGGGGTTGAGCTGTATTAAATGCTCCCTCTTGCTCTATACACTCAGTTTATGTCATATGTAACAAGATTAACTGGAAGTTTGCCCTTCCTCAGTTTGGTTGCCAGTTGTAACCCAGGCAGGTCCCATTTGGTCTCCCTCAAAAAAAAAAAAAAAAGTGTTGATAGTCCCTGTTGTATATACTGCTCTCACCAGAGGGCAATGAAGTCAAGTTTCTTAGTGTAGGACTGTCCAGTATCACATAAGCGATGTTCCCTGTATGCTGAAACCCGAAGAACACCGCCTGACTCGGCAACAGTATTTGAATAGAAAGGTGGCACTGGGTCAGGGTGACTCCAGCACAACAGGTGGCACACAGATAAGCAGGCTGCCCCAATTGTCCACAAAACAGCATGGCATACCGGCGGGAGGACTTGGCAACAGTCACTGCAGGAGGAACTGGCATTCACACCTACTTTGTGGCAGATAAACTTATCTGCATCTCGGTAAATCTGCTTCCGAAGTGGCTTTAATAGCCTGCATTAATAAGCCAGCTGCATTGCAAAAACAATAGGGTTTGGGGGCAAGACTCTTTAATTCAAAGCAACTGAAGTCAACCTGCAGCACAGCTCAAGCGCAGAAAAGCTGTGACAGACAGAAGGCCTGCAGGAAGCGAAATGGGAAGAGTTGAGCATGAGCTGCTGCCACTTCTTGCAGGATTTTAAAGAGGGCTGATCTGAATTGATTGAATCAAAAGTGAATGGCAGAGGCTAACTGATGCAAAGAACTGCATTTGTAACGTCTTCATTTTTCTGTTACCTTTCCTTATTCTCTCTAGAGCGCTACTGTTGCATCTCACAGCAATAAGCAGCTCAGCCAAGGACTGTCATTTGGTATTCCAGTCTGACCCAGTATTTTGCGGGGTGCCAAACAGCCACAGTGTAGATGCCTCAACCCTCCCCCCAACCCCAACACACAGAGGAGCATCTATGCAAAGCCTCACAAAGCCTTTCAAATGCCCTGCAAGTGGGACAAAGATAGGAGGAAATGAGATCTCTTCTCAGATTTCAAGAGTCCATTTAAAAATTATACTGTGTGGGTGAACTGGGGTTCCCAGCAGCAGACTTTGGGAAATGAAACTGTTGCTTTTGGGTGCTAGCTTGACTTTGATCCAGGACCCCATCACAGCTACTATTTAACATTTGACTCCGAGACTGTTGGAGGAGAGTGTGTTTGGAGGGTGTTTAAAGGGACAGTGACTTTCTGTGAAGCGCCGTGGCCAGGTTGCAGCCAAATCCCAGCTTGTTCAAAGAGGCGGTCCCGTTTCTGATCAGAGAGGGCTGAGGGCAGGATAGGCTATGGAGGATTAGCTCCCACTCCCTCCTGGAGCAAGTGAGTGGCATGCCGCCTCACCGCTCCTGCTCATACCTGTGCTGTGGTAAAGGATTTCAGACTCTGGAGCTATCAGTCCATCACCATGTGTGAACACAAAAAGTGTATTTGCTACAAGAGCACTGGCCTGGGAAGATGGCGGCTTGGCCAGGCTGAGCTCGGGTGCACCCGCTGTGCCTTCCCTCCCTCGCCACTTGATAAATACCCCGCTCCTTCCCCCACCCGCCTGCCCATTTTCCACAGCAGAGAGCAGACACAAGGGGACCCTTTCATCTTGGCACATCCCCTTGCTGATTAATGTGATGCAATGTTCCCACAACAACAACACTATGCCGGCCATGTAATTAGGCGGGAGATAATGAATGCTTCAGAGACTATTCAGGCAGCAGTGCCCGCCTCCCTGCCGAACAAGCTCCTTTCTCAGCAGTGAAGCCAAGTGGAAGGAGAGGCAGCAGAAATGCCATTGGTGCCACGCTTAATTGTGCAGGAATCGGGGGCTCTCGCAGTAGAAAAAAGAGTAAGGGCTGGTGTGGGAGAGATGGGCAAGTGGGTCTACTCTGGTATCTCGGGGCCAAACTTTTTGTTGTGTCTTTTCATGTGTTTGACCTTGTGACAGGAGAAGCCTTAAATGTGCACATCTCTGTCTTTGTATGTGTGTGCCTTTTTTGTTTCAAATCATTAGGGAAAGCCATCATTTAATAAGCATAAGAGTCTGTCTTCTCAGTAACCCAGAGGCAAAGATGCTGGTGCTACTTAGTGGCCTTTGAAATGTGGGAAACACACTGGGGACACAATAGGCTTATTCTCTTTTAGGGGGCTTTACAGTTAAGCTGCCATTGTCTGGCTAACATTAGCAAGAAAGATACTCCCCTTTCTCCCCAACCTTTATGCAGACTCTGAGAAAACAACCAATTGGTTTAAAATGCACTATCCAAATGCTTTCAGATCACGCGAGAATAAAGCCAGCAAGGAGCTGAAAGTCTGTCTGATCAGCTGGAAGCCAATGAATCTACTGTCAAAGGTCTTAGCAGAAGTTCAGTCCTCTGCTCAAATTGCTTTCTGGAATTTTTTATCATTTGTTTATTGATGCAAAATCTTTTTAAACTTCATACCTGAGCATACCACATACTAAATGTAGGCACTGCAGCCTGGTGTAAGCAACTGGTAAAACTCATCATAAACTGGCTTCGGTAGTTATAAAAATAAAAAGGTAACTGAAGTTTTGCATTAGGTGCAAACAGGCAGAAAACAGCTCCTGATGATAGCGATGAATCAGGGAAGCTCAGTTTGTGTGTGGATTAAGTTAATTTCTGAGCAAAAGGTGTCTGGAGGGTGGAGTATATCAGAAAGAGCAACTTACAAGTTATAAAACAGAATAATTCATATGCACACTCATATTTAAGCCTGCTTCACTCCAACAAGCTCTAAAGCCATAATGTGCCCTTTTGTAAATAAGTACATTCCCAGGCAGACCCACTGATCACCCTACTGAATTAAGTGACAGACTCTTTTGTGCATCCCTTCTTGAATGGCAAATGGATGCAAGTTATATTATTCTATTGCTTAAACCCATTTTCTAATCAATTTAGTGTATAATGTGCACTGCATATCACTGCTGCGCATTTTGACTTTGCATCAGATGGTACACAGAAAATTCTTAAGCTTTCCTAGAATCTACAGTGTCAGAAAAACAGATTTCACTGGGAAGCTTTTCATGTTGCAAAGTAATAGTAGAGTTGTGACCAAAAAAAAAAAATTCTGGCAGGGAGAACAGCTTTTACAAAAGAAAATCAGTTCCACTGACATCTTCACAGAGCTACCCAGTGGTATGCATAGTCATGTGCCTCCATGTCATACAAACACACTGCATTTGTTTGTGCCATACCATTGCATCCCAAAGCAGATGTACATAGTCTCACTGTAACCCTCAGATCATGTGTCATCTATTTCCCTTCCCTCTGTCACATGCACAAACACAGCCTACAGGCTCTATGCGTGAAACAGAGAAGGGAAATAGATGACACGTGATGTGAGGGTTATAGTGCGTCTAAAATTGATGGTCAGCATTTTATTGGTGTCAGGGACTCAAAGATTAAGAGGCAAAAGAAGTGATATTGGAACTAAGGAGCCCAGTTGTTACTGCCCAAAACTGAGAAAGAACTCTGTCCTGAAAAGAGATTCAAATGTTTTCCTTCTGTCTATGCTGTTTACTGGCAAGGAATGCTCTAGCACGAACTTGGGTTAGTACTTCTCTCAGTAGCATGATGTCCTCTAGAGGAACGTAAAGTCAGTGTCGGCATTGATTCTGATTTGTAAACTGTATCTATATTGATGAGTGCCATTCCTATAAATCGACCAGGCTGAGGTAAAGGTGTTTGATTATCCTACTGACAGCTTGAGGCAGCATCCTGTAGCAGCAAACATGTTCAACAGGTTTCAAGAAGAATGAGCCCAAGCACAACTCATGCAGGACCTATGAGACCAGCTTGCTCTCATAAAGTAGGGTATCTCCTTGTGATCTCTTTTTCCCCTCTGCCTAATCTGATAGGAAAGCAAATTGCATGAAACTCCAGCATGCACTGCACATCTGGGAGTGGATTTTCCAGTACAAAAGCCATTCAGTCACCAAGAGTTCAGTGACATGACCTTTCTCAGGGCAACCCGCAAAGAGATTGGCACTTCTGGAATTATGTGATGTTGACAACATCTGGAGTTCAGTTGTCTCCAGTAAAAAAACAGATGTTTTGCTTCTGCTGGTCACAAATTTGTCCCCATGTTCACCATTCTAATTTCTGTTTAAAGTTGGATTCAGCCAAGAAATGAAAATAAATTTGCTTGGAAACTGTCCCAAAGAATCTGCCATCTGAACTTCAGAATGTTTTGCCGCTTTACTTGCTCTTGACAGGCTCTGAAACCCATCCAGATCACTAGTTGGGATGAAATTTCTTTTCCATTTTTTCTATTGGCCCAAGCAATGTGAGAACCATCCCAGTGAAACCCTGATACTGTAGTAACAAGGAACAAGGTAAGGAAAGAGGCTGTCTATGTGTCCCTTGCTGCTACTATAACAAGGAAGGAGTAATGCAGCCACCTACGCTCCAAAATTATGCTAAACCCGGACCATATTTTAGTCTCTTGTGGCTGTTGCAGAATAAACCAAAGGAAAAGTCAGGTAAGAATAATGATGCTAAGTAGCACCAAGATCACAGAACCTTTGCTGACCAGTTGACTTGTTTTTTCATAACTCGTGCTGCAGCTTGTGTAGACTGACAGGCTCCTGCAGACAGAATACAGAGTGTTAAGAAGTCAATAGGGTAACAGTTCATATTCACTTTTCATTTGCTGTGCAAGCCCTTTACCCTTAGCTGTTCTGGCAGAGCAAAAGGGATCAACCAACAGTTTCTGGACTGTCTCAGGGTTGAGGAATCCCAAGACTGGCACAAGAAATCGAACCAGGAGAAAGAGGCATGGCCAAAGTACTTCTCCAGCAAACCTCAGCAGCTAGGACAGTCTTTCGGCACAGCTCAGAGCAGGTGTGGGAACATGTGCCATTTGTGCCAGGCACGCAATCCCGGAGTGCTGTGGCGGTAGGATGACAAGTTTTCTGGGAAATGGGAGAGAGAAGGGGGAGCAGCAGGAGGCCTGGCATGGTGCTGAGCTCAGTCCTGACTCTGCACACCAGCTCTGGCATCGGTATAGTCTTGGCTCTGTGCTCTCTGCCCTCCTTATGCCCAGTGTAATACCAGCCAGATGTGAAACTCCTGCTGACTCACACAAATGGCCTGGAATGGTCTTGGCTTTGCCTGTGATTCGTTCTCCATGCAGCACAGCATGGCCATGTCCTTGTACAAAATCCTCTCTGCTAAGTGTCACTGTTTATCACTGTCCTAGCTTTGCATGCGTGCCCATTCCCCAGCTGAAAAACATATTTCTGGCCCACCTAATATTAATTTCTTCCCAGTATAAAACTTCCCAGTATAAAACTTCCCCACTTTGAAAATGAGTTGGAGTACCCTGGACCAGGAAGAGGGCTGTGGGAAAACAACACAATGGCTTTAGATAAGCAACCAAGTAACCAGCTCTAGGGGAGGGTACAAAAGGGGGGGGCGAAAGCAAGCCTATAGCCTGCTTCTGCGCTTGCCAGCCACAACAGGCAGCTGTTTCGCCAGTGCTCAGAAATAAGGGAACACTAAAGAGTTAAAAAGGTTTCCAGGGAATGTAGGCTGGTGAGAAAAGGGGGGTAAGAGGTGGAGCAATCCTCTTGTGCACAGACTTTTCAGAGCCTCCAGAGATCAGTAAGCCGCAGGGAACCACAGGCCTATGCATAGGAAGCTTATTTTTTTTAGATCTGTTTTAATTTATATGTTTGGGATCTAAATAGATAATGGTTTACCCTAAAATTGATATATGGTGACAGGATATAACTTGTCATAGCAAACAGAACTGCAAGGAATGACCGAAATTCAACCTTCAGATTCAGCCTAAAATTCAGCCTGATAGCAAGGGAATCTTACAGTCGTATTTGGAGACAAGCAGTTGTTTGCTGTGAGTCATAAAAATATTTGAGATCTGCGAAGGTACCAAAATAGCTCAGACACGCACCTATATGTGTCACACTTACCCACATCTTACTGGTCCCTGGTAGCCGGCCTTTCTCCAGTTTAATTTCATCTCATTACCCAAAGATATGCCCCTTGTGCATTTATTTTGTTAATGAAATGCTGGCTCTATTGGAATATCAACTCTGTAGGGGTTGCCAGGACATACAAAAAAGAACAGCCATAAACTATGTTCATTATTATTGCAGTGTAATGCCAGGTCTAGTACTGCTTCCAGAAAGCAGGAGAGGGAGAACAGAACTTAACATGTCCCTGACCTGTCCAGAGGGACAAAACAGAGAGCATTTATTTTATTTGTTTCTACAGTGACTCAGTCTGTAGTAACTGGGTTAAAGTCCACTTAGAAACAAATAGAACAAAAGGCCTCCTGTTAATGCTGGACATTTTCCCTCTTCAGATATCACCAGAAGGATTTAAAAAAAAAAAAAAAAGAAAAAAGCCCTCCAGCAGAATGCAGGAAACCACAAGCTTATGGGAATGTAGCAGCACTTTGGAAAGGAAAACACTGCCTCAGACTTTCATCTGCAGGGCTTGCTTCCCCCCCCCCCATTTTTTCCTTACCTTCTTTTCATCTCCTTACAGCTAGAAGCATTTGCCAGGTCAACACAGAGCCTGGAGAAAAAGCTGGTGGGGAGAGCAGTTAGGTTGCAGGAGGTCATTGCCAGATCCCAGACAGAGAGAAAAAAAATTGGCTTGTGCAGATCACTGTAGTCTGCAAGGGGGCTCCAGCACAGAGAGAGCGAGCTTTGGTGCAGCTGGAGCTTGCAACTTCCAGTCCCATAGTTGCTTGCCAGACTGAGGGTCTTACCGGGGTCAGAACCCTGGATCCTACAGGCTGTACTACAGCGGAAAGAAAAGGGCATTTTCACAATTTTTATTTGGTATGTCTGGTCTTTTTTTTTTATGTAGCTTAATGACATCTAAGTAACAAATTACATAATGTTTCCTAAGATATAAAAAGTATCCAAAATGCTCTCTGCCTTCCATTCTAAGTATTGTCCTGGCATGCCTGTGTTTTCATTACAAAGCAAACATTTTCCAGCAAGCATTCACTGAATTTCATTAATTTTCACTTCAACTTTTTCCTAAGGAATGTGAACTGACAGTAACAGAAAAAGCATGTTGAAATTATATTTTGCATATAAGAATGAGCACTTTATTGAATTTTCCAAAACTTGCCTTTCCCCTCTCAAAAAAAAAAAAAAAAGCAACCCCAAACCTGAGGAGAATTGCAGCTATCTAAAATGAAATGGACAAGTGGAGTTAAATGTTACTTCTTACCTATAGCTTTAGCTATTATTGTGATCCTGGTTTGTAGAAAAGGTTATGTTGTTACTTTTTGTTAGGTGAGCTTTAGGTTGACCTAGATTAGGGAAACAGCTTGGTGAACAGTGAAATAAGCAATGTGTTGGGCGTAAGAGAGGAATGGGAATGCATAGCCAGAGCTGGACCACATAAACCAGCTGTTAGTTTAATTTAGACTGCTGCAGAACCATAATCTCAAGTGGTAAGCTTTTGAGTGACTTGACCAAGACCGCATAGCACATAAGTAGTTACTTTATTTAGTTAGATGACTGATTCCATACTGAGTTATAGAAGTTTGTCTTTTGTGTGTTCAAAATAAATAGGTAAACAGAGTTGACCTTGCCATGCCTATTTCACTAAGAACTGGTGACACCATGCAGAAAATTCAGTCTTTAAACCAAATTTCCATCCTTAATACTAAGTGAATCAGTTGCTTGTAGTAGTTGCTACTGTGATATGTACAGTGTCTCCTCTCTAGGTCATTGGGTCTGGTTTCCATTTCAGATAGTGATGAGAATCAAAAATCAAATGGCCAGTTTTCGCTCACATGAAGTGAGTTATTCCAGATCCTAGTGGATTAGAAGAAATTATCTTCTGTAAAACCTCTGAATTTGGCTTCTTTATCAGCATTTTCATTAAAATAACCAAGCTCAAATATTCTGTCTTCTTATACAAAGTCTCCTGCCTTAGCCTTCTCTAGGCTGAAGAATTTGAGTTCTCCCAGCCTCTCTCCATATGTCACCTGCTCCAGCCCTTAACCATTTTAGGGTCCTTCCACTAGACTTCACTTCAGCTTGCCAATGTCTTTCTTGCACCTGTATGCCTTAAGACTGGACACAATATTCCAGTATTTGTTAACTAACACATGGTTAAAGTCTGTTTTGTCCTTAAAGGCTATTTTGTCCTTAATGTGATCACAGCTAGTCACAGTTGAAAGCATATTTTAAAACCCTGTCCAGAGCTAGAAAATTAAGCCTGTTAAGCCTGTTAAGGATGTTTTAAAACCCAGTTGGGACTACTTACACTGAAAAATTCCAGCATCTTACAACATGTGCTAACTAACACGCTGTTTGGCACTCAGAGTAGGTAAGAAGGGTGACTGTTCCTACCTGGATAGTTCTAAGTCCAGATCTTAGGAGCGAGCTGTTTTCAGACATAATTCTAAATGTAACAGTTAAATTTAGCATCATCCCAGGAAACAGATGTTCTAACACAAAACCATCTTCTAGTGTAAAAGTGCTGACTTGGAGTATGTTTGGTAGCTGGTGCAGTTTATTACATGATGCACTTTGATCTCATCCTTACGCATCAACCATCCAGATGGAAATGGAAACATGCTGCTGGTTCATAAGGGAGAAGGCTTGCACAGCTCTGGCTAATGGGGGTAACTGGGGCATGTCAGTGTCTGCTGTGTCACTGTAAAAGCATTGCATCACCACATACAGAATGGCACATTTGTTGCTTTTTAAGATCCAAGCCGTCCTTGATAACCAGCACTGCCGATACTAGTGTTCACAGGGAACAGGGAATGGAGAACATTCCCTGAAACTTGTTTCAGGTTCAGAGCTTCTAACTCCACCTTCCTGAGCCTCAAGAGAGAAGTGTTTTTTTTCCACTCCATCTGGTACAGCACTCTGGAAAACTTCAGCTTGGCCCACACCCTCCTCAGCCACTGAACTTTGTAATTTTTCAGCTGCCAGAATCACTAACTTCCCAGTTTTATGTAACTCCAAATATCTGCAGTGGAGCTGGAGAATACACACAGGGAGGAAGTTTTGTGGCTTTTAAGCTATGCCCAGAAGTTTGCCTTTTTTTTTTTATTTGGTGGGAGGGGGAAGAGGAGGAATGCAGTGGGGGTATACACAGGACTTTTCAAAATAGAATGGAAATTCTGTCTGCTGTGAGGATAGGTGTAGGTTTGCTTTTGAAATCCTCCTCTTTTTGGAAGGGGCCTGAAATACATTTGGGGGGTGTTGCTGTTACATTTGGTAAGTGTAAATACATCAATAATAATTTTTAGAGGTTTTTAATTCTTTGTGTTTGTTGCCTGTTGCTCTAGGGGGCCAAACCTAACTTGTAACAGCTATGGCCAATGCCTGCATAGCCAAAAGGGACCCAGTGGTTTTCTCCAACCCCAGCTAACAGCTTCCCAGATGAATATGCTGTGCCTGGGCTTCTGCAGCCAAGCAAAGCAAACGGACATGCAGCTTTTGCGGCACTTGAAGCTTTATACTCCAGTACCACAGAAAATATGGCAAACACTCACAGAAGTCAGGCAGGGCAGGGAGGCTGGCATTTCCAGGGCCCGTATTCCCCTTTTCCCTCATTCCCTTTCAAATTGTTTGCAAAAGCCAAGTCAATTTTTATGTTTGCCATTTCAAAATAAATATGTTGTGGTGGTTTGTGTGTGTGTGTGAAAGAGAGCAAACGGGAAGAATGAGGCTTAAGCACTGTAATAACAAAACAGCAAACAGCCTATCAAGCCAGGAACAACCCTGCAATAAACTAGCGTATCCAGACCTGTAATCACAAGTGACCTAGCAATAACAAATCAGTGCATGCCTATGGGTGTGGGAGAGATGAGCAGAAGTGAAAAAGATACATTCCCAGAAGAGCAGAGAAAGAGAACAGAAAAATTGAGGTGTGGAGGAGATAAACAGGAGGAGCACGCACTTTGAGTGTGCTGTTTGTGCATGTACATCCTAAGTAATTGAAGTTAAAACTTTCTTTTGGTTTCCTACAACATGCGTAATTTCATGCTTCTGCCAAATGTTGAAACAGGAGCAAAAATCAGCATCAGTTTCTCTTGAAACAAAATCAAAACTGCATGAAAACAGCAAACTGTTAACACAGCGTCCAAGTCAGACTTGTTATCTGCAGGCTCGTTGTGCCAGTGGTCTGTAGCCAGGGGAGCCAGAGGTAGAAGCAACTGCAGTCATAGGCGGATGAAACTAAATGAATAGCAAAATGGAAGCTTACAGAAGCAAGCCGTCAGTAAGGTTAGTTTTAAAGGGATGTGGTTAAAGATAAATATCAAAGTGTGCATAGCAGAGCTATATTAATGAATTGCAGTCTTTCCAGTGACAGAATCAGAGCCATTACTCAAGTCAGATTGTAGATGTGGAGGTATGATGCTCTTGCCATATAATTGAAAAGCTGTCTGTCAGTCTTCTCCCAGGCTGCAAGACTACCTTCTCGGATGTGAATAAAATGGAGCTTTTGGTTAGGACAGCTATGTCTCTCCTAGGGATGAGGAGTGACTGAAACAGCAAGAGAAGAGTGGACATGCTTACAAATGCAGTGATTCATGAACCGTGTGTATCCTCTGTCCATGGGAGAGACAAATATGTTAGGGCAAACAGAATTACTTCTTCACAGTCCTTAGTGAGATTTTTTTTCTGCAACCCCTTTGGGACCCTGTTGATGCACAGCATGTGTGCTGCAGGCTGAATTGGTTCCTGAGTGCACTTAGTATTTAAAGACATTAATAATTTAGGGCTGTCTGCCACAGCTTTATTTGGTGTGATTGGAGCTTCTGACCTCTCCAGGCTCTAATTCCCAAAAAGCAAGGGATTGGGGCACAGGCACAGAGAGCGCCCAACTGTGGAACACCCTACATGTTGGGGTATGACCATGGACTCCAGGGAGACCCTTCCAAAGGGACTGAGATTAATGCTTGGCAAGGACAGGAGTTATTTTACCAAAGTCCCACTTTTTTATCAGATGTCTTCACCATGTTGCTGCTGTGCAGCCAGAGAGGTCAGGGCTCTGAATAAACAATGTTGTTACTGCAGCAGTCCTACTTGCTGCCATATCTTCTCCTGGCTTTAAGGGGCTTGTTGAGTTTTTGGTGTCTGGCAAGTAACCAGAGCCCCTCACTCAGTGCTGTTTGGTGCGTCCTTAGCCAGTGCCGGGCTCAGAGGGCAATAGACCAGACTCAGGAGGCTCTAATGGAGGTAACAATGATGCTGGAGTTTACAGCCAAGGTCAGGGACAAAAGAGCAGCCCATCTTTGAGGGAGGCCATAAATGGTTGTCAAGTTCAGATTGGGGAAAGCAGCAAATGGATGTGTCTGTTTTTTTCTTTTCTTCCAGGGCTGACGTGGGAGGCTGAGTGACTGACCATACACTGAACCTTGCACATTCCAGCCAGGGCACTGATCAAAGCTGGCCAGAGACATTAGTTGTGTGGAAATGGGAGGTGGTGCCCTGTGTGTGTTGTCACATTAAAGGCTTTTTTCTCTCGAATCGAATTTGGGCAGTGCATTGGCATAAGACTCCTTCCCTCTCCACCCTGCCCAGGCCAGCTGGCTCAAGGCTCTAGAGCTTGGCAGATACATTTTGAGCTGGGTACATATCAGCAGTGTCCTCCCTGTCTTGAAATTCTTAGTTTTACTTGAACTGCTGTTGAAAGTTTTTTGTTATTTTGTTGAAAGTTATAGAGTTATTTGTGCAGAGGATGAGGACAACTGAAAAGAAAGAGGAGGTCAAGAAGTGAGGCTTTGAGCACACATCCAGACCTACTCCACAGAGGGTGGCTGGAATGACAGAAATAACGTGTGACAGAAAAGGGTGGTGCGCTTGTCTTGTGGTGCTGCCAAGGGGCAGAAGGCCAGAGCCCTTGCCTCTCTCTGAAATTGCGCAGGAGAGATGAGCCCAGGATCCCTCTTACCCTCCAGCGTGGCATGGCAGTGCAAGGTTGGAGAGGTGGGTCCCAGTGAGGCACATCATTACCCTATACTTTCGAGGCCAAGTTGCCCCGTGTCCCCTGTGGCCAGGGAGAGGTGTCTGCAGTGATTCCTCCCAGCACAGCGGAGGGCACTCCGTGCACCATCACAGCCTGCACCCAAAGGCTCCTGGCTTTCACTAGCTGCCAGGTGGGTGGAGCCAAAATCAGCTTTGCTTTATGGTGCCAGGCTCCATCTCAGAGGATGTGCATATATTTTTCTAAGCTACACAAATTGACACAGCAAATAGTCCCAGAAGGTAAAACACTGTGACCTCATTTCAACAAAAAACCTGCTCCATCACGCAGAGAAGTAATTAAAAAGCATGGCAATTAAATACATGCCAGCAAATATCTTCAAATCCTAAGTCACTCGTGCCCAAAATAAGCAGTTGCCTGTGCACATTCGGAGGCAAAGGTAGTGCTTCATGTTTTCCTCTTTCAGCCTGTGCAGCCTCAGAGTCCTGTGCAGCCAACTTGCTTCTTTGGGCTTCCTCGTCAGAGGCAAACGGTTCATTTCAGGAAAAAGGAGATGTTCTCTCTCTCTGGATGATAAAAATTATAAGGAAAAATCACAGTGTGCTTGGCTGTATTGGGAATTAAGTTGTTGTGTCCCAGCTTCGCATCCTGGAAATTAGCATTTTCATAACCAGGACCTGTAGTTCTTAAGTGGAGAGGTGATAGTCCAAAACTGCAGATAGCACATTCTTGTGAGATTTAGCAGCTGCCCTCAGGAAGGTGTTCTGTACATTTCCTTTTTTATTCCCCTCTCCTTATTTTTATTTGGTTTCTGTTTCTCTTTCTGCTAAAGATGAAACAACAGATTCAGAGCTGTAACTTTTGGGAGTCAGACATGTATTCAGAATTTTAATTGGATTCATGTAGCATGATAATGAGATAAATCAAAACACACATGAAACCAAACATCCCTGTGTTCTAAGAAATTTTGGTTCCAGATCCAAACATCATATCTAAATTAAATTCTTGTTTCCCCGCTACTAGCCAAAAACTATGGTGAGATAAGTGAGATCAGATGGGGGGAAAAAAGGAGGCTCAAATTTATGGCAGAAAAGTTCTCAATGTAACAGTGTATCTTTGGCTGCCCTGTCAAGGAAGGAAAGAGAGGACTATTTCTGTCTATTCCCACTGTACAACTGGCTAGGTACACTAACTTTTTTTGCTTTCTTCTGAATGAGTTGACTTTTGCTGGAAGCAGAGTACTGGCATGATCTGGTACGAGAAGCCTATGTTCCTGTCTGCCTGGTCTCTCCTACTGGGCAGATCAAATATGGCTTTCAGGTGAAATGCTGCCTGCCTTCTCTGCCTTGTGCTCAGTTACTAGCAGTGATGGGCTTGTATAGGAGCTGTTAGGAAGGCCTTGAGTCTCACTGTGACCAAAGACTCACGCAATTGTGGGAAGTAGTCTGTGGATGACAGCGTGGACGACAAGGTCAAACAACGAGCCTGATAGAAGGAGTAGATGGCAGTGGAGAGGGAGAATGAATCTACTATGTGCTTGGCCTGCACAAACTCATGTGATCACAGCCAGGGAAGTTCAATTCCAGAGTTATTTGTGTTTAAGTGAAAAGAAAAGGAAAGAGAAAATGCGGTGGCAAAGAGGGGAAACTACCAAGCGTCAGGCTGGAGTTAAAAGGAATACGTAGGTGATTCGTGCCTGAGGCCTTGGTATGTGTATGGGGTGTTGTGAACCCCTCTTCCCCCCCACTTCTCCCAGCACCTTCTCAGGGTCACAGCAAGCCTGAAGGAGTGCCAGGAGTGCACCTTCAGCCTGAGTGGACATACGTGGTGGTCATACAGGTGGTCATACAGGTGGACATACAGGAACAGCAAGACTGAGACCTGGAGTCACACAGTGGGTCTGGTTGTCTCTTGTGACTGTTGTACAGGGGTGCAACTCCATTAACTGAAGAAGATCCGCTGTGACTTGTGCTTTTGTGTGAAAGAGGAATTAAGCTGAGTAAGTCCATGGCGGAGCAGAGCACACAGCTGAGGACTTCTGATGGCCTGGCGCAACTTTGTATTGTGGCTTTGCATTGTTTCTTTCACCTGTATTGGAAAAGGTGCGCACGTGTGTTGCAGCGAGCAAAAACTCGACTTCCCTTGCACTGCTTCAGGTGGCATCTCCTCTCTCTTTATCTGAGCGCAGCTTCTCCTTGCACAAGAAACCACAAGCGCCTTGAGGCTGCGCTGTCGCGAGCAGAACAACACATGGTTGCATCAGCGGGTACGAAGTGCGGAGCCCCTTCCTCCCCCGGCTCCCGCTCCCAGGACAGACGCCGTCAGCTGTCCGTTATTGCAGGTTACCATGAGCCCCATCCCTGGGTCTCCCAAAGTGCGTCTTAAGTTTCTGGCAGGAGGGCTTGGGGGACCCAGAAACAGACCTTCTGCCTGCTCCGGCAGCTCCACGTTGTGCCTTCCTAGTGCTGACCTTCCCTGCCCTTCGGCCTCTGCCCTTTACTCCTGACCTTGCGGGATTATTCCTGCTGTGCCTTCTCCAGGAGAAGGCCCCTCGGCTGCTGCTTTAGTGTCGAGGGTGAAGGTGAGAGGAAAGAAGAAAATCCCCCTCCGATGACTTGCTTTTGTGGAGGGCAGTAATCAATACCCCAGGCACGCTGCTGAAGTGCCGGTGGAAAAGCACGTTAACCTTCCGTGCACTGAGCTCCCCCAGGCTGCCATCTTCCCCCCACAGCACACTCAGCTGCCCTCGTTTCCAGCCAGGAGGGCCCTTCTCTGTCCTTAAGATACCAAATCGTGCCCATCCTGCCCTGTTTTCCAGTTTTGGCCTGAAGAACAAGATTGGAGGTGGGATTTTTGCTGGAGTTTATCCTTGCCCTATCCTTGTCTGCTTGAAAGGTTGGCTGCGGGTAATGGGAAGAGATGCTTCCTTGGTTACTGCACCACAGGCCATGGGTGCTGGAAGGGGGAAGCAGGGGGGGATTTTTTGTTTGTTTGTTTGCTTTTCCCTGAACCGTGAAGCTTTGGGCAGTGCTTTGAAGGCAGGATACCAGACGTGACAGACAGGATCTGGTTCTGCACATTCTCCCTCCCTTCTCCCAGAGGAGCGGGGCTTGTGGCCCCGGCAGCCTTTTCAGGCCCTGCCAGCGGGGGAGTGAGAACTAGGCCCACGGATTGCATCAGGGCTCTTTTTCTGGTCATGCTGGTTGGTTATAATGAGAAATACTCCAAATTCCTAGTGAAAAATCCTTTCTTCCTTTCATTATTACTGGGCCAGACAAGCTAAGCTAGCACCAGAGCACTGAATGGTGGCTGGCTAGCGGTGCACACAGCAGTGCCAGGATGGGAGGCAGGACTCCTGAAACCTCACCCCAGCTTCACTCTGTGGTGTTTTATATAAACCTCAAAAAATCAGTTAACGTGCTGTACATTCTGCCTGAACATATCTGGGCATGAAATGGGATCAGTGATACAATCCTAAATGTTGTTTAAAAGCTCAGTTAGCTAATGTGGGTAAAAAAGATCTTGCAGTGAAAGATACTGAAATGCAAAGTGGTGGGACCATCTCAGACTTGATTTCTGAGCAAAGCTGCTTTCAGCTGAAGCAGCAGGTACCTTAAAAATGTGCTTCATTTTTTTGATTTCTGTTCCTCATCTTTTGCAGAAATTTAACATACATTCTGGACAGTAGGTTGGATACAAAACAGATGAAGACTTCCAATTCAAGGTGCCTTGCCTCATCACTGCGGCATTAGCAGTGAGGTGTGACTGGAGGTAGTTAGCAATGCAAGTCATTGTGGAGAATGTACTGGTTAAATCTTATTGGTGGACTGTGAAATGTAAATGAATTAATATTTAGAAAAGATTTTATGATTTTTCAGCTGCAAACCTGAGTATATGTTCAATGGTTACCAGATTAGTGATTGAGGCATGAAGACACCCTATCAAGTCCTCACAGTCTCTGAACGGGGAAGATTTATCTTGGTTTATGTCTGAGTTGATTTCTCTTTGCTTCTTTCTCAGGGCTTTTTTTCCTTCTTTTTTGTGATTTGGATCATTGCTTTAACTCATGGGAACTCTGAGAAGCACACTTTTTCTTTTCTTGGGAGATGGATGCTAAATTTCTTATAGAATTGATTTGATCAATATGAAATCAACAGGGAAATTAAAGCACTCGTTCTCGCTATAGGTGCACTCCACCTGTGGGGATTTTACTTAAGAGCAGAATGAAGAATAGGAGAAGTTTGAGGATCCAAGATTTGTGTATATCCTACTTGTCAGTCTCTGTCCTGTTATGTGGAGATAACCTTCAGTTCCTTCCCTGTATGTTTCCCATTTCCCTTTTATTTTAATTTGTGTTTGAAATCACAATTTTCCCATGCTTTTCTTTATCCTTCTTTAAATACTTTAAAAATATTCATTAGCCTCATAGTAGTCCTTCTAGGTAAGTAAATGTGTTTTAATAATAAAATCTTTTACAGGTGGGAAAACTGAGGTACAGAGTATTAAATAATATAATTACTTAATGAATTCAAAAATATTTCAAAACTTTTTAAGTACCTTTCCTTGTCAGCCTATATTTTATACTTTAATATCAGAGAAACTTCTTTGAGTGTTCTTTAAATGATAAATATTCGACTGTGTGATGGGAGGCAAGGAGCAGATAGTGAACATAGTCATTTTGGAGGAAATCCTTGGAAATTCCAAGTACCCATCATCTCTCCAGATGGCCTGAAGGCCATGTTTTATATTGCAGTATTTCCATTGGTTTTTGAAATAGTTTTGAGATATTTCCAGACGTCTTGATTGGAAAAGGTGCTGCTGAAGCCCAGATTACCACTATAAAGGTATAAGAATCACATGGAAAAAAATCCTACCCTTCTTTCTTTTGGTGCTTATGTAGCCCCTATCAGCATAGTATCTGAGCATCTCGTATGTGTTTAAAAATAGAAATAACAGTAACAAACCCTCTGCTCTCTCTTCCTTCCCAGCCTGTAAGTGAAATAGCTTGATTTGTTCAAAGGACTTTTTCCTTGTGGGTTCTAAATATTTAGCTGTGGTTTTGCACAGTTTATCTACTGTTCCATTACTCCACTGAGAGGAGGGAAAAAGATGCCATTTCCATTATTTTGTAGAACTCAAAAAGCCACGGTGTTACGTGTTCCCTCTACTGATTCTCATGTAGAGCTTAACCAACACCATTCCCAGAGCTGTGCATTCATTACTTTATTGATGCACAACCAGGGATGTTTTGGCAGGATTTGGTGTTGTGTAAGCCACGTGTGATGTTAAAGGAAGGCTGTTATATATGTTAATGGCAGCCATTCACAGGATGGGTGTGGAGATTTAATATTTGCTTGTAGAATACGTTTGAGAAATCATTATATTCCCTTATAATACCCTGTGAACTTGATAAAGTAACATTATGTTAAACAAGAGTCCTTTTTTCTTTTTTTTGTCTATCTTTCTGGCCCCTCAATATAAAGCATACTGATTGTTTTAATGATCAGCTTGATTTCTCATTCAGATTTCTGCTTTCTCCTTTGAGATAACAGTGTGTACAGCTCCATGTTTTCCACGTTCATTGTTGTTTAAAAAGCATGGTACAGGATTGCAAAGGAGTTTCCTGAAGACACTGAAATTTATGGCCACTGTTAGCCCTTTTCCTGAGTGAGTTCTGAAGATTCATCCCTTTCACGTGTCAAATTTCTTACATTTATCTCCTTGAAAAGATCTGAAGGCCTTAAATTGAAGCAGGTAATCTGTGCAGTCACTCGTGCTGGGGGAGGTGGCTTGTTATTTAGTAAGCAAGACGCTGCATGGAAAGTGAACTCAAACCTCTTCAAATCATCCCAAATGCAGTGACTACTGAAAGTAAAGCCTGAGGCCATAAAGACGCACATCACACTGTGATCCCAGTCCTCAGAGTTGGATGCTCATGTGTCCATGGCCTTGGACATCAAAATGGGGCCATGTGCCTTAAGAGTCACCAAGATCAGCTTCTTTTGGCTGTCATAGTTGTTTGTGTACCCTACATCAGGGAGGCATGCAGACCTGGACACTCTGTGCCACTGTGACAGCAGTCTGTTTTTTTGATACAGCACAATAATTGCTCGTGTGTCTAAAATTTTGCCTCTTCTGCCAGCATCACCTCTATTTTTCTGTGTTTGACTAAGCAGCAGGGTTTTTCTTTGGCTTTTATTTGAGCTGAGGAATTCAGATGGCTGAGATACAGTGCTATCAGTTTGTGAAGTGAAGGCAGTATATAGTTAGGCATATAAATGCTCTCCTGCCATTCAAGGGTGCTGTGTCTCACACATTTACACATGTCTAATGGTACAGGGAAGAGAACTGAGCCATGTGGGCCTCTGTGTTTGCAGCAGTGTCTCTGTGTATCATGACCCTTTGGAAGGAGAAGGAATGCGAGAGGAGTCTTGGTCTTCTACGTTCACATGCAGCAGAGTGTTAAACTGAGACAGCAGCATTTTGTGATCATTAGAGCTAAAGACTGCTGAGAAATGCTATCATCTGAGTACTTCTTGCTCCTTCCTCATAGTACAAAATAAATTTCCATAATAGAAAATATTTCTCTTTCAGAAATGTCACATTATTTCCAAGTTACACAATCTAACAGTAGGAAAAAGTAATTAAGAATAATACACAGTTCCAGAAACAGGATGCAGATACTTGTCTGAATGTATCGTCTGCAGCATGCTTTATGAAGCATTTGACTTTCCCGTAAGAACCTCTGTGATGCTTCCAGTTCCTTTATAACACTAGAAACGTAACATTTTCTTCTGTCATCCAAAGAAGGATCTCACAGCTAATAATAGTTTTAAAGAGCTAGCAGTGTTTAAGTGGAAACTTCAAAAAGTGCTTTCCTTTTGTAAGTTAGTTCTGTCAATATGTCAATATGTTTCTGTCATTCTTTACTGAAAATACCATCAGTTTGGAAACAGGATATCTGCTGCTTCTTGCCTGTGATTCTTTTGATTTACCTGCTTGTGGTATCTAATCATGCAATTTCTGTTTTGGGAAATGATTCTACTTCTTCTTTACAAACTCAAGCACGTACAAATATTCCATCAAGAGTCTGCCTGCTCATGCGTTCAAAAATGTAGAACTATTCCCATTGCTGTTCTCTTAAGTCCTTTATGTACACCCATCAGTTTTGGGACCTATTTTGAAATCACTTTCACTATGGTAAGAACCTCTGAGCGACTTATGAAGGCTTAGGTCAGTGGCTTCATTTGCCTTTATTCTGGCCCACTCCTTGCTAATCTTCCACCAGCCTTCTTTGCCCACGTTCTCCACCGCTGCAATAACCTTCCCCTTCCTTCCCCTTCCTTTCTCTCTGTCCAT